>JANHQD010002004.1:0-27384 GCA_024721195.1 Marasmius sp. AFHP31
ATGTATATAAGCTGGTAGTTCTCTATGTGAATCTACAGTGTGCTTGAGCTTCTACGTCTCGCCTCTATAACTCTCTCAACTCTCCTGGTAAGTAGTAGTTGTAGTAATGTAGTAGTCCACTGCGCTAGGCGTCATGCTGGCTCTACACTCACTGGGGGGTATGTCTCACATCCTGCATTCCACTTCTGTTTGCTAACCCTTTGCCCTAGTATGATGAAGAGGCCAACTCTGACGAGGGACCTATCCTGGGCAGCAAATGGCGTGCGATCTTTGGCAACCTTGACTCTGGCGACGACCTCAAGGCTGACAATCTTGACAGAAACAACCTCAAGAAGGACCTTGGCAACTTCTTCAACTACCAACTGGACGACTATGCAAGAATGTACGACTCCGAAGGCGACTCTGACGAGCTGGACAACACAGCCATCCTCTCCGACACGTGGAGAAAGGCCTTTGCCCTTGAAGATTAGGTTTGTGTCCTTTACCTCTTGTTTTATCTACCTCTCTGACGTGTTTGTTTCACTCTCTGGATAGCTTTCCGTCATCGGTGAGTGCGCCAATGGTTCTTTCCGAGGGTCTGTTCTCGCATGCTCGTTGGTCCATGGCTGGTCCATGGCCTGGAGGGCATGAGGGTTCCTTCTCTTCCTCTGTGGGCTGACCATTCCACAGGTCTTAGAGTTCTCACACAGCTGAAGAAAGGTATGTCTTCATTTTGCTCTCATGTACATGAACAAGGGACTGAAATGTTTCTCGTGCAAGGTACCCTAAAGGTGCGGGTGAGCGAGTTGAGAGTCCTACTTTGCCCAACCAAGTTCTCCGAACTGATTTGTTCTACACTTTTTCACGTCTATATACAGCGCTCTACCCGCAGGCGGTCCGAATACGAAGTCAAGTTGAATTTATTCTGCGTCAAAGCCCGAGCTGCCTTGCTAACTACCATCTTGTCTTTTGAATCTGTGCTATTGTCGAGGGACGTCTGTGTCCATTCATTATGTATAGTGTACATATCTGCTTTACACTAGCAACTAAATTATAGTTATACGGTGAGTGGAGGAGACTCCACATACACCATCTCAAATGCTCCCTCTGGATACCTATTGCCAGGAATCGCGTCTGCCTCCTCAGCTAGCTTCCTGATTTGAGATTTTTCATCGTTTGACAGCTTGACCTTAGCTGCACCCATGTTCTCTTCGACGTACTAACCAATCGAACGAGTGAGTACATTGCATCGTTCCCAACAAGAAACCTCCCACCTTGATTTTTTTTGTTCCGGGAATGACAACGATGTCGTCGCCCTGAGCGAGAATCCAGGCAAGAGTGACTTGGCCAGATGTCGCGTTGTGCTTCTTCCCAATGTCTCCTAGCCTATCGACCATGGACAGTATCTTGGGGAAGTTTTCGGCAAAGTATCTAAGCCCCGTCAACTTCAATTGAAATTGAAAGGAGAGGATCAACATACTTTGGAATCCTCCTCCTGAAATCGCTTTCCTCGAATTGATCAGGCGATTTCTAGACTCCCATCAATACCCTCCACTCACGGTCCGAATGTTAGTACAGACTCACGATCTGGCCGGAGATCAACCCCCTCCCTAGTGGAGAATACACCACAACTGTTACTCGCAATTCCCGGGCTGTCTTGAGTAACCCAACTTTCGGAGATTCAATCTCGAGCACAAGAGGTGAATACTCGATTTGAAGGGCTGAGATGGAATGGATTGCGTGTGCTCGACGCAGACCGTTGGCAGTGCACTCAGATAGACCAAGGTATTTCACCTTTCCCTCCCTGCAAACGCGATCAATAAAAATGAAAAGAAAACGCTTCTTGTTTTTCAAACTCACTTCACAAGCTCCGCCATGGCTCCAACGGTTTCCTGGACTTATTGAATACACTTCCGGGATAGACAGTGTCATACGTCTTACCTCGATAGGAATCTTTGGATCAACACTATGGCCATACATTACCATTCGACGTCTCAACTCTGGAAGGGAGTGAAAGGTGCTCACCGATGCTGATAGTATAGATCAATGTGATCGACACCAAGTCTCGACAAACTGCGATTGCAAGCTTCCTTCACATATGCTGCATCTCCTCGAATGCTACCGTTAGAAGTGAAACCAAACTTGGAAGCCAGGAAAATCTGGTCGCGCTTCCCAGTTCGCTTGAACCTGAGAAACTATAAGTATTTCCTGTCTATCACTTAAGCTTAATGATCACCATTTTCCAAGGAGGTCTTCCGAGTCCCCATACAGGTCGGACGTGTCCCAGTGGTTGCAGCCACTTGCTAGAACCGCATCCAGAACCTATCGAGTGCTGCATTAAAGAGGTTTCCATGAATGACATTTTAGACGAAACACACCTTGAAGCGCTCTTCATCGCTCTCCACCGCACCGTATGCCATACTGAGTCCCATCGTTCCAAACCCAAGGGGGTCAACGAAAGTGTCGCCAATTTTTCTCGGGGAAAGAGCCATTGTTGTCAAGTCTTGTCAAGTTGGAAGACATTGCGCGTGTTTTTGTCTCTTTTTATAGTCCTTAAAAGACGGCAAAGAGCCGTGACATGACATTATAACGATTATACGAAGAAATGGGGACGAGGGAAGTCTCGGTTCGTCGCCGGTGGGTTGACAAACGATGCGTTCTCAGCTTCTCACTCACTTCCGGGTGGCCGGGGATTTCAAGAACCCGGGTCCCGGCGAGTGCAAGTTTGTGGCGTGGAGAAAACGTTGAACGTTGAACACTGATCCAATGATCATGATGTCCCCTCTACGGACACCTCCAGATCTGACTAACAAAGATCTGACAGTTTCATGATCCAGTTACTTACACGCTAGTATTAAATTTCAACTCCTGATCAGGGGCACAAGCTCAAGCATGATGCGTCCAAACCTTGCTAGAGGATTGAGCGTGGCGGTTAATGCAACAGCGATAAGTGAAATAGGCGTACATATACTACCTGCTGACAGCAGAACAATCCGTCTCAGGTTCACCCGTCGCGTTCTCCCAGCCATATACCGTTGCACTTCTACCACTGTGCCTTGTACGTACCGCGATGTGTTCAAAGGTTTGCATACTCCAACCATCGACACGATCCTCTTCTGTATCATAGGCGGCTTCCTTCAAATTGAGGGTGATCCTGTTGATCATTACAGCGGAGATACTAACATAGAGGGCTCCGTTTTGGCACGGGAAACTCCAGAGGGATGAGTGTCACTTACATCATTTGCGGCCTTAGATGTCCAATTGACAAAGAGGTCAGTCCATCGAAAGACCGCGACCCAACGAAACAACGAACAAGACGTGAATGAATCTAAGGGAAGGCTATATCGGTCTCGGGATCAGGATGTATCTATATGCTAGTGACATAAAAATGGACTGACCCTCGCGTGAATAAGAAGAAGCACCCAGACCAGGTTCAATGAGAACAGGACGAAGAAGTACACGACGCCGTCCCTTTGAATAACACGGATAATGTGGCTCACTTGATAGCCTCGCTCTCGGTGAGCCATGTTGAAGCTGTAATATGCGATAGCAAGGAATGCAATGCCGTCGAAAGCAAGGCTGATGCATAAAAATGCCTCAACCCACGGAGCGCTGTGAGTTCCGTTTGATCAGCCTTTGATGAAGTATTCTGTTCACAAAGCCGACGCACACCGATATTGCTGTCAGGAAGAGGCAGGCTGTCGGGAGATCAAAAGGTGAAAACAGACTTTAAACGAAACGGTCGACCTTATTATGATAGGCATCCGTCTTGGGTAACTTCGGAAGCGCGGGGGGAGGAGCACCGTCGTCACTCCTCAGTAGCAGTAGCTGAGCAAGTTGGTCCGCTCCCAAAGAAGGCTGTAACATAGCGTATATGACTATACCCCATTGCCATGCTAATGCAAAGGCCGTAGCATAAAGCACTACTTTTCGGCATCTTGACAGTGCATATACACTTGAGTCGATATCGTCAGGCCGGAAGAAATTTACCACATGATTTTCAAGGATTCAGCTCACCGCAGTCCCATGAAAACCTCAGCACTGAACGTCAGGAGCATCGTTTGCAAAACTTCCATAAACGCGTATCGCGAACATCTAGCAACGTAGTCATTCGCATGAGCCGGCGTAGTACGTGAAAATGAATACAAACACCTGGGAACGAAGCTCAGCGAGTCAGATACACAGAACGAGAGGGTCCCTTTCAACTCACGTCGTTGTCGAACTCATCCAAAAAGGACGCTATCCAACTTATCGTCACTTGGATCGAGGTTCCGGGGAGCGACATTCGAACGCACCGGCCAGCGCAACGACAACAACTATCAAGGGCAAGTATCGATTCTGGACAAGATGTTCAAACCGAACGACTAGTCCAGTTTACGAGATGGCCATACCATCATATAAAGATAGAAGACTTTGGAGCAACACCGGAGCAAAAGCGCATTGAGAAGGACAGACATTGACACCGAGGGAGTGAAGATACCATAATTTTTTGAACTGTTCCAGGCGTATTTTACCTGAGCGTGGCACGACTTAGGTCAACAAGATTCTAAAGCAGCGACTGGATCGAGTCTTACCTCTCTGTCAAGAGTGATAAAATATTCGTAGAAATACAGAGCTGATGCCGCGGCCCAGTAAAGCTACGTATCTCTGTAAGATCAAGGGAGGAGTATCGATCCCTGGAGGTTCTCACCTTCATCGCAAATCTACAACAGATATCACCCGTCAGTTTAACTGAAGAACCGTTGTACGAGCGAACCACTTACAAGTCCTGTCCTAGCATGATGATCGAGCACGCGAGAGAGGGATCCATGAGGAACCGATACACTCTGGGGGTAGCCTAGCCAACATGCATATGCGCTTTATACATATTAGGCCTGACTTCCCTCGCAGTCACGAATCATATCAATCGATCGTGGATTGGCGCTCTTATATCTTTTGTTTTGATGATGATGTCCGGGTAGGAGCTGTTCGTTGCCCATCATAGCTTGCAAACGCCCCGCTTTGTCGGCTACATGCTCTGGAAACAATGAAACCCTGCAGCATTCGAATAGATGGATGAGAAAGAAGCCGATACGATGAAACCTTGAACCCATTGGGAAGAGTCTCAGGGGAGTTCAATCAACGAAACCCACGGTGTCGAGTCCCATGAGAAGATTACCCGGGCTTGCCGCTAGGTCTCCATTCCCATGTATCCGAGAGATGCAGATGAAATGAAATGGAGCACGGATGAGCGCAGAAGACTAGGGCTGTGGAGAGGTGCGGTGTCAGTGCGGGAATTCACCTATGGTAGAGCGCTCAACTACCGACGCACCTTTTGCATCTTCCCTCATATTGTGTATCCTTTCTGGCCAGCGACTCACACAAAGCCCGATCATAAACAAGTATGTCGTCAAGAGCGGCAACTATATTGGGAAAGACACTCCCGGAAACGATATGAGTGGGCTTCATTGAGGTATTGGAGAGGTTGGGAAGATATTGTTTCGCGGATTTCAAGGTACGGGAGGTGTGTCCACTTCTGATTCAGCAGCAATACGTTCTGGTGTCACCGTAAGCTAAAGAAAGGGAGTCGTCGTGAGCGGGGTTTGTCACAACACTGATCGAGACGGCCCACCTGTTCGTACTCGAAGAGATTGGTGCCTACTCCAGCCGATTGGGTGAGAGTAGGTTCGGGGCATACGCCTCGCTCCGGTGCATCCCGATTCCTCAGCTGTGCCGTCCTTGGTATGGACATCGAATGTCAAGAACCCCGATCTGAAAGTTCGGGATTGAACTGGGCGACTTGTCGGGGCGATTTTGAAGGCCCGATAGACAATAGTAGCGAGGTTGCAGAGCTTCACACTGCCAGGAAGAACTGCTACGTCATCGAAAGGCCTGCGGTGATTCCAAAACTTTTCCATTGAGACCATTAGTACCAGAAACTTACCGCCAGCTTCTCATCTACGACCACTATACCATCGAAGCCAGGTACCGTCTTCCTTTATCTCGCAGACGCTGTTTTCATTCTTGGTTGAGGTGCCACTGAGCAAGGAAATGCCAATCAGTATGGGGTGAGGATCCTGATGATAGAGACCGGCCTGTTCGTAGCGGTGTGTGTTTTCTTTTGGGGCATGTCAATGTTGGTTGATCTTGAAAAAAGCCGAGCCTAATGATTGCTCGTCAATAGGATCCCAACGACAACAGGGGTACGGAGCGCACCTAGGAACCACTTGAGCGATAATGTCGTCAAGTAGCAGTTGCAGCGGCTGTTTCCTCATACATGGCCTCCACACATCGGTGTTATGGATTAAGCTAGTGGGAAACGTTGCGCTTAACCTTCCTCTGCGCATTCTCCTTTTTGCTGCAGTCCTTCCAGGATGATATGCCGGCGTTATCGATAGTGGCCTCGACGACATCAAAGCCATTCAAGACGTAGCAATATTGGGTAATCTTGCTGTCTTTGCGGGTAGATATAGCGGGGCTTTTTCTCGTGAAATAGGAAGAGACCCGAGTCTATTGGGCCTTGGAGGACTTGGAAAGTATGATGAGTGGTTGAGTTGATCGCCGACGCGTTGAGGAACTTCGAAGACGCGCCACGCGACTCACACGCTTGTCGTCACGGGACCGGCTGCCTGACCCCTTCGGTGCCTCTCGGTGCCACGCTAGCTCAATCCCACCATAATTCCATCCACCGCATCTGACTCCATCTTCACCTTGATCAAACCTACCTCATCTCTTATGCTCTCCATATCTGAACTTGATACGAACCATCACGTCCCCAAGGTCACCAGGACAGCCGTTCGTCAGAGTCTCAGAGACTCACGGAACATCTCGCAAAACCTGGGCTGTTTCGCATGGTACATAAGTACTGGACATATTGGGTTTGATTTGCCAGTTTTAACCCTGCCTTGACTTCCAAAGTCTACGTGTTGCATCTCATGGCGGTTGGCGTTGTTCCAGCAAATCTTGCTTCCGCCGTTATTGAGGGCTCTCTTTACGGTTTCTTCCTCCTCCTCAGTATCATTTCTTTTGTTGGCTCGACCAAATATGCGGAAACAGCGATACTTCCTTCTCAATACGGGAGGAATGCAATCTGGGGATGTCTAAGCTCAAGTCTACGTGTCTTGAAAAGGCCTATCTTCGCCGGTGGACTTTTGCTCACGGCGGCTGTCACCGGGGTGCGCAGATCCAAGTTCCAGTGTACATTGACCATCCTGACCTTAAAGCAGCACTGGATCATTGTCATTATTCGAGCTTTTGATGCTTTTGCCTATGCCCCAGATTCTGAAGCGTACTACAACGACACCTCCAGCGTCACCCTGCTCGCAAAGAATACTCTGTTGGCTCTCTCGGTGGTGACCGGAGATTCGTTGATAGTAAGCACACCGTGCGACGGGGAACCTGCGTCAAGAGACTGAAGCTTTGTAAGATATACCGTATGTGGGTGCTGTGGGGTCGACAATATCGCGTCGTTGTCTTTGCCATCATCTCGCTCGTCGGAACGACAGGTTAGCATCTCAATATATATTCAGAGCACCCTCGGTCTGGTGTTGACCTAGCGCAAGCTTGTGGTACTGTTACTACTTACCTATTCAGAGCATCCCCGTTGGGCACAGTCATTTTCTACGGAAGGCTCGCTGACTGGATTACCGCCCATGCCATTTTATCAACTTGGTATGTCTCTGTTGGTTCTGCCAAAACGTTCTCATTTACTGATGCAAATTACAATACATAGCACCAATCTATACTGCAGTAGTGAGCAAAATATGTTCAATTCAGGTTCGCCTGCGAAAATCACCCCCGTCTAGTCCTCATCGCGTGGAAGATTTGGCATCAGATGCGGCAGGCCTCAAACTTTGTATCGGTCACCCGCGAGCCGCTAGTTGTGAGTCGTTATGCATTGCTGTAGAGTGAAACAAAAACACTCAATTTCGACAACAGAAAGCCCTCATTCTGTTTATTGAAAGTGCGGCATTACTTGCGTCAGACCAATCCCGTGCTCTTTCCTAGATGTAGACGTTGACTAGAATTTTCTAGAGTCTGGACTGTCCTCCTCACGGCGCTACTTCTCGCTCACTCGAACCTCCATTTCACATTTGTCGACAGTTACCCCCCAATACAGGGGATTGCATTCATGTCTATCAACGCGCGAATTTGCCTCTCGACGTGGATGTCAGACCCCGACAGAAGCTCGCATTTCGTGGCGGGTTCTCCCTCAAACACGAGCAGAAGGCCGGAGCAAGACGAAAGCTTCGTCTTGCATCCCGTACCACAATTTACAGTCCAAATGAGAGTGGAGCAAGAGAACATACCGACTGGGAAGAACTCCGAAACAGTTGAATCGACACAGTCGAAACCAAATTCAATGGTCTAAGTACAACTGGCTCCCCATACTGCACTTTCTCGCAATCCCTATCTCAAACTATAATTACATGAAAACCTTGTATTTGTTACGCCTCCGCGATACATAACTTTGCCCTTTATCGAGAGCAATGTTGAGACTCTTGCTTCGCGCGACTCTGCCACGAGCATGGCGGCTTTAACTCGCTATTCTAGTATCAGCTGTGGAAATTGAATGGGAGGGGCACATACGCTACCTCCTGACAACTGATTCATTTCAATGTCACTCGTCATACCCTCCTGGCCATATTCCGTCGCGCGTCTGCCCCCATGCCTTACGCGCGCAGCGGCTGGTTCAAAGGTTTCGATGCTCCAGCCCTGGGTGTGGTCTTCTTCTCTAAAAGAGGCGGCTTCCTTGAGATTGAGGGTGATCCTGTTGATCATGATAGCGGAGATACTGGAGTAGAGTATCCGTTTCAGCGTGCAGGATCAAGAGGGGTTGAGTGACGCTCACATCATTTGTGGCCTTGGATGATCGATTGACAAAAAAGGTCAGTGGGTTGAAAGACAACGGTCTAAGGAAGCGACGGACGTGTTGTGGATGAACTTGAGGGAAGACTATCGGTCGGAAGATTAGAATCCGCACAAATCCTTACTATAGGAACAGACTGACTCTCGCGTAAATAAGGAGAAGAAGCCAGAGCAGATTCGACGAGAACAGGACGAAGAAGTACACGACACCGTCCCTTTGGATAACGCGAAGGAGATGATTTATTTGATACCCTTGCACCTGAACCATGCTGAAGCTGAAATACGCGATAGCAAGGAATGCCATCCCGTTGAAAATGAGGCCGAGGCACAAGAATGCTTCCACCCATGGAGCACTACAGAACTCGGTCATGAGTCTCTAATAGAATACTCTGTTAACGGAGTCGACCTACACCGATATTATCGAGATGAAGAGGCAGACTGTCAGGAGATCGATCATCAAAAGTGATGAGTATTTGAAGCTACGATTGGAGTTTACCTTTATAGGGATCCGTCTTGGGAATCTCCATTAATACGGGGAGAGGAGGTTCTGAGTCATTGCTCGATGGTAACAGTCGCTGAACGAGTTGGTCTGTTCCTAAGTGAAACTGTGACATGGCGTATATGGCTATACCCCATTGCCATGCTAATGCGAAGGCCGTGGCATAAAGTACTACTTTCCGACGTTTCGATAGCGCATATACGCTAGTTTTGAACGTAAGGCCGGAAGCACTTGATAAAGAAATCAGCTCACCGCAATCCTACGAAAACCTCAGCAGTGAACGTCAAAAGCATTGTTTGTAAGGTTTCCATAAACGCGTATCGCGAACACCTAGCAACATAGTCAGTTGAGCAAACCGGATATAGACTAGAACACGGACACCTGGGAATGAGTACGTCGGTTAGGCAGAACGATGAAACGCTACGGTTTGACTTACGCCGCCACCAAACTCATCCAAAAAGAATGCTATCCTGATTGTCACCTCGCTGTAGGTTTTCGGAGGATGTCATCTAACGCACCAAACAACGTAATGACGACAATAACCAGAGGCAAATAACGGTTCTGATGAGACTGTTCGACACAATCATATCCTGATCACGAGGGGACCCTACCATCAAGTAGAGGTAGAAAACTTTACAGTAGCACCGAGCAGATTCGTCTTGAGAAGGACTGATCACCAGCATAGTCACAGAGGGAATGAAATACCATGATTTTTCGGACCATTCCAGGCGTATTTGACCTGCGTGTGCAACGACAGATGTTAGCGAAGTTCCTGAGCAACGACCGAAAACGTTCTCACCTCTTTGTCAAGCGTGAGAAAATATTCGTAGAAGCACAAAGCTGACACTGCGACCCAGTAGAGCTATGGTTGAGTGTGAAAGGTTGAAAGGGGTGCAAAACGCTCTAACATTTTTCACCTTCATCGAAAATCTGCAGCGCATGTCGCTTGTCAGTTCGACAGAAGAAATGTTTCGGGGATAGACCACGTACAAGTCCTGTCCTAGCACAATGATGGAATGCGCGAGAGAGGAGTCCATGACGAGCCAATGCACTCTGGGCACGAGCCATGGGGCCTTTATACCAATGACGACGCCCTACTTCGTTCGCAGCCTCAAATCACATCACGGACATCGACCCCGGTCGGCTTCCTGCGCCGGATAATTTTGGTTCGTGGATGATGTGCTATTCCCAACCAATGTTAAAACGTCAACGCTTGCAAAACCTCCCAATCAGTTCCCTGGTTGAATCTCCATTGAGCAACGGCTGAGGTTGTGATTTTGAGAACTTCGAACATCGTCAGAACAGATCAACGATGCTGTACGATAACAATTTGGAACTACCACGGAGGGGATTTTTTAATGTTGGCTGAATCCTATGAGAATATCACTTAGGCACGCCACTTATACCCCCTTCTGATGTGCACAAGATGTGAAGATAGGCCAGAATGAAACACGGCATAAGCTCGTGCCCGCGCGCAGAAGACTTGGGTCGTTCAAGTTCCAGTACTGTACAAGTTGAAGACTTGTTGTAGTGGGAGAGGCACAACACGGGTGTGGGAATTATTCGGGCCTTCAGGTACAGTAGCGGCAAAAATTGATGTCCCCCCCCAAATCGGGTTTTAGCCCCGAGGGAGGTTTTGCCACTTCGACCAAGGCTCAATCGATTGGGAAAGGTATTCTTATGTCATCCCAGCAAAAATTTTGCGCAGAATGCAATGAGGGGATGTGGGAGATAGGTCAAAAACATGGTAGCCCAACACCCTCCCCCGCTTTCGGAGCCACTTTCCTTATTTGGGGGGGACATCAATTTTTGCCGCTACTGTACAAGGCCCGCCGGGCACCGGAACTTTCTCAAAACTTTCCCGATTCGTGCTCGAAATTTTATTTTCCGCCCAACAGTATCAGCACTGAGCAGGGAGTGGAGAGTCTGATACGGCGTGACTTTCCGTCCTTTTATCTACTCTGAAAGCGTCAAATCGTCAACGAGAGCGGTCCTCGAGGTCACCAGCAACCACGAAGTGGCACCGTCCCTTTAGCCGGCCTCCGGTTCAACCGTATCCGGCTGAGCCTGAGATGTCCCATGGCCGTGTCGTTCCTTCCCTCTGGTCATCGATCTCGATCATCACCTACAAGCTACAGGTATGAAGGTTCTCCTCAGGCTGTCTGTTGTACATTCCTCCACACCAACAGGTTTGCCGTTTATTATCGGAACCATGGTGATGTAACGGTTGTTCAATCTTCTGGGTTGACCTTTCAAGACGAATCTTACTAGCTTGTACCTGCTTGTACACCTATCGTCTACTAGCCTAACGGTGGCGAACAGAGCAAAGTCCGCGTCAAGACTGAAAAACTCCGCCAACACCTCCACCAAAGTTTCGTTCACGTGAACATAGGCGACTTGTTAGTGACGCTTCGACGATAAGTTATAGTGTGATAAGGATGGCGTTTTACCCATTCCGATGACAACACCCGCATAGCTATCTCTCGAAGACAGTATAACGTCGAGGGCGCCCATCTCGCCGGTTCCAAATACCATTATCACCGCAGGCTGTGTGCGAGTGGAAACATCATAACCGAGTCTGGCTCCTTTGTCTTCTGTGATGCTCCCACCCACCCGCCCGCTCACCTGTACATGTACCGCATCACATTTCGGAGGGTCTTGTTCCAGCTGTAACCAGGGAGATGGCCATGGTTCATGGTAGCAAAGGATCCGAGTCAATCAATTATGTATCAACGCCCTCAAGACGCCGCGATAGGCTCTGAAATTCGAGAAGTATCCATAACTTTCCCTCACGTTCTGGGGTAAACGCGCCGGGCATCCTCACTGGGGCGTTTGACTGTGTAATCGCGAATGGGAGTTCTCGGGGCGCGGATGTGGAAATGGTTATCTATCACCGAAAGCAGATCATCGAGGATGTCTTGTCCTGTATCTCTTCGGCCCTTATCCTCCTCTGCTTCACCAAATTCTCTGAGCTTCCATTGCTATCCCGGGGCGGCGAACGCAGTCGGAACGAACACTGGCGATTGCCCGTGCACGAGCGCAGTTGTTCCTTCGGGCACTGACTGACTATATTTGTATACATCTGTGTCGATCCATGATTCATGAAGTTAACGCCCTCGCACATTCGGCGTCTACCATTCAATGAATATTAGATCACCAAGCGCTCTTCTAATCCCTCTCTGTTGTGCGTCTTCCTTACACCCCCTTGGTCCAACCCGCAACGGCGTGCAATTAGATCCTGGGCTTAGGGATAGGCGAGCCTCATCAAGACTTGTTCACACTTACAACCAAGGCGGGGCAGGTTGCTGTCCATCACAAAGTCGTACGTGAATACGTCACTGTTTTAGAAAGATTTCTGAGATGGGTCTACCGCTTGAAAGATTCGGATGAAGATTCGGACGAAACTAAGGATTCAAATATTCAGAACTCACAGCTTGAAAATGCCCACCACTCTCTTCAATCTTCACTAGGCTTGCCATGGAGATGTCGAAGTATCTCTAGTTGTTTGTTAAAGTTACAGGCCGCATGAGAAACTACCGTTCCGGTGACTGTGCGTTGGGTTTCTAAACTTCGTTCAACCACGAGTCCCTTCAGCTCAAGAATAGCGAGGTCATCGTGTCGTATTAGCTCGGAGTTCACGCTAGTGCTTCCTAATGTTCATTCGGTCGGAGACTATAACGCATGGCTACGAATCTGCCGGCTGTGTCGCAAATTTACCGGCCACATTATAAGGGGTGCTGGCATATATCGCCAAATAAGGGACCTTCTAAGGCCATATAAGGACAGAAACATGCCGAAAAAGTCTCTTTTAATGACCTTAAATGGCAATATAATCGCTTATAAGTTATAAGAAAAATGATCCTTACCGCAAATTCGCGACATGACATGATCTCGGCAATCCCCAGCCTTTTCTTCTCTCCAGTGCCGCGTGGTGCTACCCGTATGAAACGCGGCCTTAACTCATGTCGGCGCAAAGACGGAAGTTGGTCGTAGTTCCCTCACAACTCCCAGCGCCAGGCCCAGATCTACATATCATGATATGATCATCGAGAATCACTCAATCTGTGGGTTCTGACGGGATCTGGCGCTAGGGATAGCATGTGTGAGTGGGTACAAATCCTGATAGTTCCTAATGTTAAACCATTTTGTGAGCATCTGCTGATTCACAGATATATTTTACTCATTCTCACCGTCACAATCCTCTTGCAGGTTGGACTTCAGCTCTAGTTCTACCGAACCTATCTCATCGTCGATTCTTATCCTCCTAGCCTTCCGACTGAAGATACCAAGATGTCCTTAACGCATAAGATTCCACCTGCAAGTTGCGCTCGAATCGACGCCAAATTTGGGTTGTTAGGTTATCCAGTTCAAATACTCAGCCCTCCCACTACAGCTGAACTCCGAGCATGCTGGGAGCTCTGCAGGTTGCACAACAACATTGGATTTTGGGTGATCTGGCTCCCGACCGGCGAGTTTTTTCGTTTCCGATCACGCGAAAATGAAGGTGCTAAGTCGTCCTATAGCATGGTCCATAACTATGGCATACCATGCCCAAAGCAACATCTCGGGAAGCGAAGCGTTCTTCGCCGCTTTACTTTACGTTCCTTTGTGTTTTGGCATCAAGTCGCTGGTGTGTGATCCTCGCTTCCCTCTGACAGCCGTATTCTTCAATGCAACACCCAGATAATGACTATCGATGATATTCTGGATCAGGGTATGCGTCTATCTGCTATCTAGGTAGTTATCAGCGTTCGAGATTGCTCAACTCAGTCCCCCAGACATCGACGGATTCGTTGAGAGAACGAAAAACCGGCCTCTACCCAGGCGCGCTATATCTCTGGAACGTGCATGGCTTTTCTTCGCGATCCAGGTCGTCCTTGGAGTAGTTTTGGCTATCACGTTCCTCGATAAATCCTCGTAAGATGATTTTCTTCAATCCCCCTCCTTTGTCTGACCTGTCAAATTGCGTGATCCCTATACAGGCTCCGTGTCGTGACCATCATCTCTCCCTTGTATGTCATCTATCCAACATGCAAGGTGCGCCAAACCTGATTACCCCCTCCGTCGTCGCCGCTGATCTTACATCAGCGTTGGATGAACTTTGCGCCTATACCCTTGGTTCGTTGTGTTCCCATCTTGCAACCCACAATACATACTCACCTCTCGAATCTGCAGGGAGTAATGTTCAATGTCGGGACGTTCATGGGATGGTGTCGCCTCCGCTCTGATGCTACCATAGCCTGGGATGTTCTTGTGCCGTTGTATGTCGGCGCTTGCTTCTGGACTTGCACGTACGAGACCGTCTATCAGCACCAAGTACGTTCTTGCTAATGGATACCCTTGTATGCCCTGAATCAGTACTTACTGACCGATAGGATAAGGAAGATGACCTCAAAATTGGGTTGCACTCCCCCGCTCTTTTTCTCGGTCGCTCGACAGTCCCCGTCTGTGCAGCCACAACGATTCTGTTCTTGGCTTTTGTTGGGTACGGCGGGTTCCTTAACAATCAGGAATTACCGTTCTACATCGGTCTCGCGTGTGCCGGAATCATCACGTTGCGGCAGCTTCTCAGCACAGACATTGACGACCCAGAGCAGTGTAAAATGTTCTTTTTACTCGCTCCGCGTGTGGGTCAGATCATTTTGGGGGGCCTTGTCATTGATGCGGTATATGGACGGTTTTCGAAACAGATGACGATCTAGGAAGTAGGACTAGCGCTTATTTATATCTGCCTTTCCCCCCCCTCTTTTTATCCCGTATCTAAGTTCCCACCATTATTATTTCTGCGCTTTTTGTCCTAGTCAAATCACAAAGTGCCCTGTGCACATTGACGCAACCGGAATGGCGACCCGCTCCGACCTCTCGCTCTCGTGTGTAGAGCTTGGCGCGAGTATATGGTTTTCTTCCCTCCCCGCCTCTATCGACTGACAGACATGGCGAAGCTCCGCATTGTCATCATTGGGAACGGAATCGGTGGTCTCTGCGCTGCCTACTGCTTAGGGAGGGCAGGTCATGAAGTTGTCGTTCTGGAGCGCAACACGGAAGTCTCGGAAATAGGCGCAGGGATTCAACTCGCTCCAAGTACGTCTGTCATCACTCTTACTGGCTTGTGAAGATTTTACGCCGAATTCTCAGATATGTCTCGCTTGCTCATTCGCTGGGGACTCGGAGAAAAACTATCTCAAGTTGGCGTGAAACCTGAATTCTTGACGTTTCATCGATGTAGGTGTCTGACTTGTACATCCACTGGATTTAGGGTCTTACGAAGAACCATAGATGAAAACGGCAATCCACTTGGTTTTTCGTGGTTTGGGGAACGTATGGAAACTGACCATGGGGCCCCATACTATCACATTCATGTACGTGGCTCTTGACCCGAACGTCTTGAAGGAGTTCCAAGGAGGCTCACAACCCACAATAGCGAAAGGATCTGATCCAGATGCTTTACTCTCTCGCGTCACCCTACATGAAGTTGAAGCTGGGATGTAGAGTCCTTTCAGTTGATTCATCTTCCTCCTCCGTTCAACTCGAGGGCGGCTCCAAGTTGTACGGGGACCTGATAATCGGGGCAGACGGCTTTCGAAGCGTGGCCCGGGAAGCCGTTGCGCCCAGACACCCTTTGAAAATGGTCGGGGATGTGGCGTTCAGGATAATTGTACCGGTGGATTTGCTCCGCCGAGATGAGGTGTTGGCGGAACTCGTGACAATACCTCATATTCGATGCTGGATGGGGCCTGACAAGCACGTTGTTGCATATCTGGTGGTGGGTAATGTTTCTAGTCCGGCGTCTAGCAAAGTTAACGATAAACCAGAAAGGTGGCCAAGAGTACAACGTCGTGCTAATCGCCCCCGAACTTGACCATCAGGATACGAAGATGTCGTGGGTAGCTGAGGGCAACATGGCCGAATTGCGGGCGATCTATGCCGGGTGGGACTTGCGGTGGGACATTTTTCATTCTTGTCGTGAGAGCCCATGCATAACCTCTCACCAGTGTTCAAAAACTTCTTGACTTGGCGACCTCTTGCCTCAAGACCAAGATCACTTACTCTGAACCCCTCACGAACTGGACAGATCCTTTGTCGAGGATAACCCTTGTGGGTGATGCCTGCCATCCCATGCTAGTGAGTGTGATATTTTTGTGTGGGAGCAATCACTGAGGCTCCAACGACTAGCCCTACCGCGCCCAAGCGGCAGCTATGGCGGTAAGTGTCCCGCAATGCGATCAGCCCGGTATGTTAGTCTGAGATCGTTGTATCAACATCAGGTCGAAGACGCTGCTGTTCTCGGAGTACTTTTCTCCAAAATTAAGAATGTTACAGAAATACCAGATCTTCTACGTGCATATCAAGTCATCAGAGCTCCCCGAACAGCCGCTACTCTTCACGCTTCGTTGTTAAATCGCACTACTTTTCACCTCGCCGACGGGGTAGATCAAGAACGACGGGATCAATCGATGAAAGCCAGTATGGAAGATGCTCTCCGTCGTGACACACACTCCGAGCACGTCGGTAACGCAAATCAATGGGCTGATAGGCAGAAGAATGGAGAGCAATTTGACTATGATGCAGAGGAGGCCGCGCTTGCTTGGTTGAAGTCGGAGGATGCGACTCAGCAGGCTCAAGTGAAACTTTGACGAGAAGAGGTATCAGCAGCGCCGTATCCGTCGATAATTTGTAGCAATTTGACTGTAAATCTATGCAGTAGGGTGCTTGAAAGCAACAGGCCAACATCTTCGAGCGAGAGAACTTGTGCCACCGGCCGGACCGGCTCACGGGTCACAAAACTCCGCCGGTCGTGCCGAGCTAAGAATCTCGGCTTCAGCCGTATGAGTGGCGCCGGCGACACGATCTCAGGCCGACGATCGTTCTCCTTGTACTACCACTTGGTCGTGAAGTTGAGTTTTTTTTTGGAGTCGGTTTCGGCCTTTACCTTATCGCGACAAGCTCTTGATGCAACTTATCAGGCTTCGCCTCCACAATCAAAAATGAAAGGATGGCTAGCTGTTCCGACTTCCAAGACAGCAAACCATCGCAAGATCAATTGAAACCCACATCATCATCATTCGAACCGCCTCCTTTCTCTCGACAGAATCACGGTGCCAATTCCCGTCTGTTGCGTATCGTTCTCAGGACTACAGGTTGAGTGAACCTCTCTTCTCTATTCCATAGAAGCTGATCATCAAGCTAACAGCAACAAGTTCGAAGACGGTGACTCCCATTTGCCGACTCCGATTTTGAGTACCATAACTGTCTCTTGGAACACTGCATCCGAAGCCGCACAACATCATCGTTCGGGCTCGTTGGACGACCCGGCGATTGCCAAGCCTTTGCCATCGTCTTGAAGTCATCATACTGAAAATTCCGGGATCTGATGTACGCTTTTTCTTTTGTATATGCTGTAAACGGTTCAGCTGACGTTGCCATACTTGGTGCTCGTGCCTCACTCTTCTAGTACTTCATCCCTCCAACGACCTGAGTGTGTCATTCTCCTTCCGCAACGCAGTCGCGTTGTCCCGGACAATGGAGTTCTTCCAGTGAGACAACCAATACGCCCTCGTGTGAGGTGGACGACGCAATGCACTCGTGGCATTTGACCAGGCGCTTGCCGGTAACCAAATACATGGAGGTATGTCGGGTGGTGGCGCTAAGTATTAAATCTGCCAAAATGGAGGGAGAACCCTGATTCCTATTACTGGATTGGTGTACTGGCAAAACTTTTCAGCCCTGTGGGAGGAGCCGTCGGCTGGGAGCGGTGCTCGTAGCTCGGGAGGATGCGTACGATTGTCAGACAATCCAGTGCCATCAGCCGTGAGCTTTCATCTTACAGATCTCAGGTAGGCGGCTTCCGTTATATTTAGCCCTGTCTCCTCACCCATCATGATGTCCAGGCATGTCTCTCGATAAATACCAGGGCACGCGCATGTTTTGTCCGACGCATTGGTAACCTCCGCTCGGGAACTTACGTAGTCCCCAGAACTCCGGCCTCGATGAAAACAGTCGGCATTCTCGACGCAAGTGTCGCTGCGATTATCCTCGAAAGTGCTCTGTATGGGTTCTTCCTACTTCTCAGCTTCATATCCCTCTACGCTATGTTGCAACATGGACGAAGATCTGCACCCACAACGCAGTATGGTCGCACCGTACCAGGACTCTCGCGCCCGACCTCGTACGCCTTAAAGCGGCCCATGTTCCTTGGAGGGTTTTCAATTGTGATGACCGTGTCAGCCGTAAGTAAAAAGAAGAAACGATCGCATTCTTCAGACTAACATCTTGACAGCATTGGATCTCTTCAATTATCCAACTTTTCCAAGCTTTCCACTACACAGACGCGAACGATCCCAAACCCGTCGAAAGTTATCTTGCTGACCCTTCGCATGCTACTCAGCTGGCAAAGAACATTTTTCTATCGTCCTCTGCTGTCATTGGTAATGTGGTCATCGTAAGTACGCCGTTAACTTGGTGCTTTATCTTACACTTAATGAAATTCATCTGAGTAGATTTACCGCCTATGGGTCGTCTGGGATCGTAGACTCCTCATCACGGTTTTTCCCGTCCTCTTGAACCTTGGAACTGGTGGTAATAGTACGATCTATTGAGCTATGATAAAAAGCTGACCCAACGAAGTTACAGGCACAGTTATATGTTACCTGTTTCGCAACGCTGAAAAGAATACAAGTATCTTCATCGGCAAAGGGCAGGATATCGGTCCCTGGATTGCAGCAGAATCGCTGCTGTCCACCTGGTAAATGAACAATTGCTATGGAAACTCAACTTCATACTGAAATGGACCGCCGAATAGCGCAAACATTTACTGTAGTGGTAATGCTCAAATTCACTTCAATGCCACCGTCGACTCTAACATCCCAATCAGCCTTCATTTCGTGGAAAATCTGGAATCACACCAAGGAATCAACGGCGACACCATACTATTCGTCGGGTGGTAAGTGTAACTCACATAGGTCTTTATCTGTGGGTGAAAGTCTCCTCTCGTTCTTCCTGGCTGTAACTCACTGGCATATTCAAACAGCGGGTGCTTCTTTTTGTCATCGAAAGTGCTGCTTTATATGCGTACGGCTACAATTCCTCGCGCATACCTCCAAACTAATATGACGATTGTAGAATATGGCAAATAGCTTCCCTTACAGCATTTTTCCTCGGCTCCCCTGTCCATCTCACAATTGTCGATAGCTATCCCGCGATCGCTGGGATTTCCTTCATGTCGATAAACGCATCCATTTATCTCTCAACATCGGCAAGTTATAGGAGTCGCATGAGCTCAAACGTTGTGGGGCCTTTCAGTCCCTCCAGTCCACAAAGGGGGGACCAAGAGGACAGTTTTGGACTGCATTCCATTCGACCGGTCGCTGTCCAAATTACTGTGCATGAGGAGACCACATCGGAGCCAGTTAAGAACGGGCGGGGCGACCCATGGAGCTCGCAGTCCCAAGTAGTATAATTTAACGTGTATAACTTTACGACTATCATGATACGAACTTAAATAGCGCCTTCGCGCCCACCGCGGATGTATGGACTGTGGAACGTGGTAACACCTTGTTCTTCCTATGAATTTTCAATTGTCACAGGCAAATAGATCTTTCAGCTTTCCCAACCCTATGGAGCCCTGTGAGTTGAGTGATCGCTGGGACGCTCTCGACGTTCCGAATCTAAAGCATTGGCGAGGTGGCGGGCGCTGACGCACTGACTCCCGAGTCCCTGCGGTTTTCGAAGTTCTTGAATGAGCCGTGCTTCTCAAGAAGATTGACAAGAGAGCGCAGTCAAATCAAACAAAACAAACAGCTTCATTGCTTAGGTGAGTACAAAAGGGTGGTGGAGGTTCCGGTTAACGTTCATCCTCCAATCTCGACTCATCGGAGTCGGACAAAGCGGTAGTTAAACCATGGATACGCTAGGGATTCTTGTACTAGTCTGGGGCTGCGGCGAGGCAGTGGACTACAAGGGCCTAAAGAGAGGCCTTTCTGCTCGGGCCAGTGCCTCAGAGTCAAGGGCGTGGTTTCCTTTACGATCCCAGCGAGACCTTTAGCGACTGCATTTTCTATCGGGGTTGGCAACGCTTACACGCGCAAATGTGCCGCCTGTGAAAGGGCTGAGCAAAGAGATGCAGAACCTCCTTATATGAGACTCGGAGCCAGCACCTCCTTGTCGATGCCAGGGGCCTCTCCTGTGGCTCATTCTCAGGCTGGATTTTACGTTGACAACGCTTTGGCCATACGCCACCTGATCATCAGGATCTTATCTCAATCAGGGTGTGATCTTCGGCTATCAGCCCCGCTACCCCCGCGACGCGTCTCTTGCCAGAACTTCCATCTCCTTCGACGTGTTATTCTTGTTTCTCTGCGCTGCCCTCAGCCCTCACTCAAGCCAACACCCACGGAACCCTCGGGTCTATGTGGGACATGGCCCGTGCGCTCAATTTCTAGCCCAAATACCAACAAACACCGTTCTGGGGTATATCAACCTGCCCTCGAGGTAAAGGGGTCTCTTTGCAGCTCTGGTTTAAACCTTGTTGCCGTACATTAGTACACCCTAGCATACTTGTAGCTTCACAGCTATACACTTGCGCTTTACCTACACCTACCTACACCTACGATAAACCTACGTACAGCTAGTCAGTATGCTTAGTGCTACAGTTAGCTTTAGTGTATTTGGCAGTGGAGGATGTCGATGGGGAGGAGTGGGGTCGCTGGCGGTGTTGGAAGATGTTGGAGAGGGCGTGTCATTGGGCGATTTATTTTCGAACAGTGCTGACGCTTTTACAGGTTCCTCAGACAACAATGGCGACAAGGACGTCCAGCTCGACGTCCCTATGCTTGTCCTCACTACCCCAGACGAGGACGGCGCAGTGGTGAGTTTGCTTTTGTCAGTTTTGTACCCCGTAGACTGAGCAACTCGCTCTTGTTGCAGGTCTACGACCTTCTGGGATCCAACGAGGACGAGGAGGAGACCGACTACGAGACCGATAGCGAGTACGACGACGACGAAGAGGATGACATCGACGTGGACGACATTCTCGACTGCTACCTGGACTCGGAGGACGGGCGGGAGGAGGAGGAGGATGTCTCAGCCGCAGGACTCTGCGATGGGGTATGTCTCACATTCTGGATTCCACTTCTGTTTGCTAACCCTTTGCCCTAGTATGATGAAGACGCCGACTCTGACGAAGGACCTATTCTGGGCAGCAAGTGGCGTGCGATCTTTGGCGACCTCAACTCTGGCGATGACCTCAAGGCCGACAACCTCGACAGCAACAACCTCAAGAAGGACCTCGGCGACTTCTCCAACTACCGACTGGACGACTACGCAAGAATGTACAACCCCAACAGCGAATCTGACTCCAACGAAGGACCTATTCTCGGCTGCAAGTGGCGCGCGACATTTGGCGACCTCGACTCTGGCGACAACCTCCACGGCAACTTCGACTATCGACTGGACGACTACGCTGGCATGTACGACCCTGACTCAGACGACTTCGACGAGCTGGACGACACTCCCATCCTTTCCGACGCTTGGAGAAAGGCTTTTGCCCTTGAAGATTAGGTTTGTGTCCTTCACTTCTCGTTATATCCACTTCTCTGACATGTTTGTTTCACCTGGATAGCTTTCCGTCATCGGTGAGTACCCTAATGGTTCTTTCCGAGGGTCTGTTCTCGCATGCTCGTCGGTTCATGGCTGGTCTGTGGCCTGGCGGGCATGAGGGGACATTCTCTTCCTTTGCGGGCTGACCTTTCCACAGGTCTTAGAGTCCTCACACAGCCGAAGAAAGGTATGTCTTCATTCTACTCTCGTGTGCATGAACAAGGGGCTGAAATGTTTCTCGCGCAAGGTACCCTAAAGGCACGACCACCGCCAGACTTACGGGGACAGTCTGGCGGTGGCCGGCGGGTGAGCGAGGTGAGAGTACTCTTTCTCTGACCAAGTTCTCCGAGCTGATTTCCTTACACTTTCTCGCGTTTATTACATACAGAGTTCTCACCGCATGCGGTCCGAATATGCAAAGGTAGGAATATACATTGCATGGCGCTCAAGCTGCCTTGCTGACCAGTATAGTTTTCTCTTTATGCTGTTCTCGAATTCGGGGGATTCAGGAGGGCGCCAATTCGTTGTACAATACAGTGTGTTGAATGGTTATCCTACAATGGGCAAGTTCGACGACATATAAAATGACAAACTCTGACTGTGATAAGTCACTCTTCTGACCGAGGTCGTGATAAGAAGGCGTGTGCTGTGGATCTCAATGAACTCATAGGCTCGCATACATTGAGGAGCATTGAGGATAGAGTCGGACCAAGCCAGAAAGAGGAGCAGCTGTGAGCCTACCTGCCTACACACACCACTGCGTGTCAGAATCTGAGTCCGACTCTGCACGGGCGTGGGAACTTGTTTCTTCTTACCTTCTTCCACTTTCGCAAAATATGGACGATCTTTTCTCCTTTCTAGACAACGCCCCACCTGAAGATGACGACGTGGAACTTGATGACATTGAAGAATCGCGCCTCAAGAAAAGAAAAGCAGAAGATGCCGAATTTGAACCGAACGGCGATCACCCACAGTCACCTCCACCTCCAAAGAAACAGAAGAAAGAACCAACTCCGCCCCCAAATCCAGTGATTACCGATGACCTGGAAATAGAAGCGAAGCGTGAAGTCGAAGCGAGTGCTGGTCTTCAGGGAGGTGTTGAAGCTGGTTCGAGGTTGGAGCTCAGGCATCAGGTATTATACAAGTAATTTTCTCTGGAAGTTTCTCCCCCTTGCTGACTCTTCACATAGGTTCGACATCAAGTCGCGATTCCTCCGGGGTACAATTACATTCCCATATCACAACATGTACCTCCTGCGAAGCCAGACAGAGAATACAAGTTTGAACTCGATCCCTTCCAAAAAGTCTCGGTGTCCGCCATTCAGCGCAATGAAAGTGTCTTGGTGTCTGCCCATACGAGTGCTGGGAAGACTGTCGTTGCAGAGTACGCGATTGCACAGTGCCTGGCCAGAAAGCAGCGGGTTATATATACCAGTCCAATCAAGGTATGGTTCCGAGTCTTGTCGATATGTTTTACTGACGATGTTCCAAAGGCTCTCAGTAATCAGAAGTATCGAGAAATGCTCGCAGAGTTTGGAGATGTAGGACTTATGACTGGAGACGTTACAATCAATCCTTCCGCGACATGCCTGGTCATGACAACCGAGGTGCGTTCCATTTTACTCTCGCGAAGACCAAAGCCTGACGCGTGGCATTAGATTCTTCGCTCCATGCTATATCGAGGCTCGGAAATCATGCGTGAAGTTGCATGGGTCATTTTCGACGAGATCCATTACATGCGAGATAAGGAACGAGGTGTAGTTTGGGAGGAAACTATCATCCTTCTACCTCACACTGTTCGATATGTCTTCTTGTCCGCAACCATCCCCAACGCCATGCAGTTTGCAGAGTGGATATGTAAATCGCACGAGCAACCCTGTCACGTCGTTTACACCAACTACCGACCAACACCACTTCAACATTACCTCTTCCCGAAGGGAGGAGAGGGCATCTACCTTGTCGTCAATGAAAAGGGCGAATTTCGGGAGGACAACTTCAGCAAGGCTATGGGCGAATTGCAGGAACGCGCGGGCGAGGATCCGGCTGATCCCAAGGGTGGGAAAGGAAAGAAGGGAAAAACGAGGAAGGGTGGAGAGAAGAAAGGTGAGTGATGATAGTCTAATCTCAACCTTTTATTCATTGTTCTGCTTCCAGGGCCTTCCGACATCTCGCGGATAGTGAAGATGATCATGGTCAAGAACTTCAACCCAGTCATCGTTTTCTCCTTCAGCAAACGTGAATGTGAGGCAAATGCCTTGGCAATGTCCAAGTTTGAGTTCAACTCTACGGATGAACAAGACCTCGTCTCGAACATATTCAACAACGCCATTGAAAATCTTGCACCCGACGACCGACAGCTACCTCAAATCTCCAATTTGTTGCCCTTGTTAAAACGTGGGATTGGGATACATCACAGCGGTCTTCTGCCCATTCTCAAGGAGGTGATCGAGATTCTCTTCCAAGAGGGTCTGATCAAGGTCCTCTTTGCAACGGAAACGTTCTCCATCGGTCTCAACATGCCTGCAAAAACTGTCGTCTTCACTGATACACGCAAATACGATGGACGGGAGCAGAGGAATCTTTCGTCCGGAGAATATATCCAGATGTCCGGACGTGCTGGACGTCGAGGTCTCGACGACAGAGGAGTGGTAATCATGATGTGCGACGAGAAGTTGGAACCGACGGCCGCGAAGGACATGATCAAGGGAGAAGCTGATAGGCTGGACTCTGCGTTCCATATTGGCTACAACATGGTCATGAACTTGATGAAGGTGGAGGGCATCAGCCCGGAATACATGCTGGAGAGGTGTTTCCATCAGTTCCAGAGTAACGCAGGGATCCCGAAACTGGAGGAAGGTTAGTCATTCCTTAGCGGTTTCTTCGACCTCGAACGTACTGAACCCCATCGTCAGAGCTCAAAGCAGAAGAAAAGTCCAAAAGCTTAATCAGTGTACCCGACGAGGATCAAGTGGCTGAGTACTATGGATATCGCCAACAGCTTGAGCAGATGGCCGCCGACTTCAGATTAGTCATAACCCACCCGTCGTATGCTCTTCCTTTCCTCCAGCCCGGTCGTCTCATCAAGGTCAAGCACGAGAAACTCGATTTTGGTTGGGGAGTCGTTATCAACTACTCCAAAAGGGCGCCCCCAAAGGTACCTATACGTCTTGACGGTGAACTTATGTGATGCTGACAGCTTTTGTTGTCAGAACCGACCAGTACCGAAACCCGACGATGACGTTCCTCCGCACGAACAGTATATCGTCGATGTCCTTTTGAACGTTGCTCCCGGCGGTTCCGTCTCGACGAGAGATCGCGCAAACATCACACCCACGCCAGGGAACGTCCAGCCATGCCCGTCGAACAAGAAAGGAACGCCTCTCGTTGTGCCCGTTCTCCTTTCGACCGTGGAAAGTTTGAGTCATATTCGGGTTCACCTACCAAAAGATATTCGGCAAGAACAAGCAAGGGAGACAGTCTGGAAAAGCGTATTGGAGGTTCATCGACGGTACCCCAATGTGATGCTGTTAGATCCTATCAAGAATATGGGCATCAAGGACGATAAGTTCAAAGCACTCATCCAGGTTTGTCTACTTGTTTATCGCCTCTCTTATGCTTTAAAAGACGTTCTGATGTTTGCACTACATCACAGAAAATCGAAGCGATGGAGAATCAAATGTTCAAGAGCCCATTACACAAGGACCCTCGACTCGGAGAACTCCTGGCTCTCTATTCGAACAAGAAGGAATCGCAAGACCGGATACGGAATCTCAGGAAGCGGATACAGGCCACTCAAGATGTATTACAACTGGAGGAGCTCAAATACCGCAAGCGGGTGCTAAGACGACTTGGGTTTACGAATGCCAATGATATTGTGGACGTCAAGGGCAGAGTAGCTTGCGAGATCAGTACCGGAGACGAGCTGTTGCTGACGGAGCTGATATTCAATGGAGTGTTCAACACGCTTGAGCCGGAACAATGCGCGGCACTTTTGAGCTGCTTTGTGTTTGACGAGAAGGTACGCCACTTGATTGTTCGGTTGCGCCTCCGTTAGTTGACAAAAATCGTTTCTGTGTCTCCAGAGTGAACATCCAACGAAACTCAAGGAAGAGCTGGCTGCACCGCTACGGGTCATGCAAGAGATAGCTAGGCGGATAGCAAAAGTCTCGAAGGAATCAAAACTACCGGTCGATGAGGATCAATATGTTGCGTCGTTCAAGGTCGAACTCATGGATGCAGTCATGCAATGGTGTCGAGGGGCGTCTTTTTCGGAAATATGCAAGGTGATTGAACCGCTATTTTCTCTTCAAAATCCAACATTAACATGGTTTCGTACTCTGTGTAGCTCACTGACACGTTTGAGGGAAGTCTCATTCGTGTGTTCCGTCGGCTGGGAGAACTTCTTCGCCAGATGGCGATGGCAGCAAAAGTGATTGGGAACAGCGAGCTACAACAGAAATTTGAAAAGACATCAGAGATGCTGGAGCGGCCCAATTCGGTCATTTTCTGTTCTTCTCTGTACCTCTAGATCTATAGTCACTGTAGTCTGTAGCACGGCTATTACACAGTCAAGTTCGTCGTTCTGCAATGAATAAAGTACCAATGCGCTTCATAATGACGAATTGCGTGAGCTGTTGAAGCCGGGCCGTGAGATATTACGTAGGTGGCTGCTCTCCTACTCGCAACCACGACCATCATCGACAGCGCGTAGTTCACATTGCTGTTATCCTCGTTTCAAACGCAAGGCAAATACTGGGCTACTCGTAAAGCGCAGCAAAGTAGCCCTCTCCCTTCGCCATCATGGCGGATAGGTATCCCAGAGCCTCCACTGACCAAGGTGAGTCTCAATTCTGGGGAAGAGACCGGGTCGCTCATACGGGTCGTGTGCGCGCAGAGACGGCGCCCCTTCTCCAGGATCCAGATGCGGAGGAACACAATACACTCATATCAGATGACGCTACCTTTGGAGACCGTCTCAGTGCAATAGCTCAAGAGCCGCTTACGCCTCTCACCAAGATTCTACTGGTATTGGTGTTGGTATTGATGATTCTGAGCTCGGTGCGTGCGGAATATCGTATTGGAAAATATTTGTACTGACGGTGCTTGCAGGTCTTCCTCGGACTCTTCGCTGGAGTCCAGCACAAGCTAAATTTAGAGCGTGGTCGCCATGATCATCCTGCACCACCTTCACCCCCAGTCACGACTGTGTTGACCCAAACCCAAACCCAAACCCAGACTCAAACCCAAACTCAAACCCAAACCGAGACCGAAATCAAGACTACTACGTCGGGAATGACCACAACGGAAACCAATACACGCACAGTTTCGCCCCCAGTTCCCACAAAGAAACCCGAAGAGGTACAACCGCTTGCCGTTTGGATGTAGCTCCAATTCTCATCTCATTTCTAGCCCGCATGCCTCACGCCCGACTGTATCATCCTCTCAGCATCAATCCTCGCCTCCCT
>JANHQD010002004.1:27404-98936 GCA_024721195.1 Marasmius sp. AFHP31
GTCGGCTGGGAGAACTTCTTCGCCAGATGGCGATGGCAGCAAAAGTGATTGGGAACAGCGAGCTACAACAGAAATTTGAAAAGACATCAGAGATGCTGGAACGGCCCAATTCGGTCATTTTCTGTTCTTCTCTGTACCTCTAGATCTATAGTCACTGTAGTCTGTAGCACGACCATTACACAGTCAAGTCGTTCTGCAATGAATGAAGTACCAATGCGCTTCATAATGACGAATTGCGTGAGCTGTTGAAGCCGGGCCGTGAGATATTACGTAGGTGGCTGCTCTCCTACTCGCAACCACGACCATCATCGACAGCGCGTAGTTCGTTTCAAACGCAAGGCAAATACTGGGCTACTCGTAAAGCGCAGCAAAGTAGCCCTCTCCCTTCGCCATCATGGCGGATAGGTATCCCAGAGCCTCCACTGACCAAGGTGAGTCTCAATTCTGGGGAAGAGACCGGGTCGCTCATACGGGTCGTGTGCGCGCAGAGACGGCGCCCCTTCTCCAGGATCCAGATGCGGAGGAACACAATACACTCATATCAGATGACGCTACCTTTGGAGACCGTCTCAGTGCAATAGCTCAAGAGCCGCTTACGCCTCTCACCAAGATTCTACTGGTATTGGTGTTGGTATTGATGATTCTGAGCTCGGTGCGTGCGGAATATCGTATTGGAAAATATTTGTACTGACGGTGCTTGCAGGTCTTCCTCGGACTCTTCGCTGGAGTCCAGCACAAGCTAAATTTAGAGCGTGGTCGCCATGATCATCCTGCACCACCTTCACCCCCAGTCACGACTGTGTTGACCCAAACCCAAACCCAAACCCAGACTCAAACCCAAACTCAAACCCAAACCGAGACCGAAATCAAGACTACTACGTCGGGAATGACCACAACGGAAACCAATACACGCACAGTTTCGCCCCCAGTTCCCACAAAGAAACCCGAAGAGGTACAACCGCTTGCCGTTTGGATGTAGCTCCAATTCTCATCTCATTTCTAGCCCGCATGCCTCACGCCCGACTGTATCATCCTCTCAGCATCAATCCTCGCCTCCCTAGATACCTCGCAGGATCCTTGTGAGAATTTCTACGAGTTTGCAAGTGCGTAACAACTGTGTTTACCTGTGTCACGAACGTGAATAATCCTAAATAATCTATTCTTCTACAGATGGAGGATGGCTCAAAGCGCATCCTCTTCCTGCTGACAAGGGAAGCTTCGGGAACTTCGAACAACTGGCTCAAGATAATGGACATGTCATACAAGACATCCTCGAACGTACCGAGGCTATGAGCACGGTCGCTTCCTCATCATATGACAAGGAAGTCCTGCAGAAGCTCAGTGGATTCTACAAATCGTGTCTGAAGGAAGACAGACTGGACGAAATTGGCCAGAAGCCCTTGTTGGACTTCTTGCGCACTCTTAAAGACCTGTATAGGGGTAAGAAGACGACAATATCCTCGCAGCGCGGGAGTGAAGAGAAGAAGGACGGGTTGACAGAGGCGGTTGCCTTCTTACACTCTCGAGGTCTGACACACCTTTGAGTTCTGTTCTGGGATCTACAGTCTGACCTGTTCTTCAGGCATTGGCGCGTTATTTGGTTTCGACATTGAGGGAGATGTCGGGGTCGACCCTAACCACATGATTTTGTGGTTCAATCAGCCAGAACTCGGACTCCCGTCTAAGGTACGTCGTTGAGTGGGTTGAGTCCCGTGCAGAAGCTTATTTTGTTCAGGAATACTACGATGACGAGGACATTCGTAAAGTATATCAGGATGTTCTTGAGGAGCTTCTTTTGGCGGTGGCCGATGAACGAGATGACGATGATAATGACAATGATTCTCAGCCGGCCACAGAATCTAAACCTCTTGACGCTTTGGTCGAGCAGGGAGAAGATTCCTGGCCGCCTTGGCCCTGGCCACCTTGGGGAGGAGGAGGTGACGACGACGACGATGATGGTGGCGACGGTCGGAAAAAACCCGTCAATCAGAGGAAAAGGGCTCACAAACTAGCGAAGGGTGTTCTCAAGCTCGAGTCTCAAATAGCCCGAGCGAGTCTCGATTTGTACGTGTGCTTCCTGTTCGCGCTTGAGGCTCTTGCTGACGTATATATGCAGGGAAATTCTGCAAGGGGATCCCATTGCGACGTACAATCCTGCACCTGTCTCGAACCTCACGGAAGCACTTCCTCAAATTCACTTCAACGACTACTTCGCGTCCTTTGCACCTCGAAGCTATCCCAGTCGAATAATCTTAACGCATCCCCCATACGCCGCGTCTTTGTCTGAGATTCTCGATGATACCTCTTCGGACGTCATCGAAGCTTATCTCGTCGCTCAGGCCGCGCTCAGTCTGTCTTCATACTTGGGGATGAACACGGACGCGTGGAGGGCACAGAGGACCCTGGTTGAAGCCTTGTCCGGTATCAAGAAAGGCGCCGTTGGAGACCGAGCAGAGTACTGTGTCAGACAGGTAGAGGAAAGCCTTGGTTTTGCGGCGGGACGATACTTCGTGAACGAAACGTTCGCTGGGGAATCCAAGGTCAAGGCAACGAAAGTCATCACTGGTGAGAACGTTTTACACTCCGCGTCTGAACAAAAAGCTCAGAAACGGTTGGAATATAGACATCGTGAAAACCTTCGGGAAGTCTCTCAAGAACGTTGACTGGATGGACAAGAAATCCGCTAAGGCCGCTGAAGAAAAGGTGAACAGTGCTCGAATCAATGTCTTCCCAATGCACTCACATATGCTGTATCAGGCCGACGCACTCCGGGTGAAAGTTGGGTACCCACTCTATCCGGATACTGAAAGCGCCAGATCCATTGCGTTTTATTACCGCTCCGTGAAAGTCGACGACGACAAGTTCTTTGAGAACATTCTTAGTGCCGCGTCCGTATACCCTCCGTTCTGGTGTGACTGTTCACCCCGCTCAACCTTCCTTTCGAACTATAGAGTCAGTGACGAAGTAAAGAAATGGGCACAATTAGAGAAAGCACGAAATCCCAACACATGGGAGATGTACCCGTCCATGGTCAACGCCTATTTCAATCCACCTTCGAATGAGGTTAGTAAGCCTCTGTGCTTGCTTGAGACGTACTCACGCCCCCTCCAGATCGTGTTTCCCGCCGGTATCCTTCAGCCACCTTTCTTCCATAAGGATTGGTGTGTATAGACGTATTATTGGTGAATATTCTCCTGACATATCGTAGGCCCGCATATCTTTCCTATGGAGCGTTTGGACATGTTGCCTCCCATGAGCTGACGGTGAGATATATTGCAGATTCAGCGACACCTTCACTGATGCGTAGCGCTCTATTGCAGCATGCTTTCGACTCGGCGGGAAGGTTGTACAACCAAGAAGGTAAACTTGAGCAATGGTGGACCAACTCGACAAGCGAAGGGTTCGAAGAGAAGCAAGATTGTATCGTGAAACAATATTCCGGTAACATGACTCTATTCCCTTCGTCGTCTAGGACACGTCCACTGATTGAGGTGCATCATTCACAGAATACAGTATCGACGACGGTAAAGGCGGCAAGGTCCACGTTAACGTGAGTTTTAGTCTTTTTGTTTTCTATGTCGAATCTCATCGGCTGAATGGGCGGATTTGTCGGCTTTAGGGGAACTTGTGAGTGGTTGAGGAAGCTTGGGTACCTGGGCGTGTCCTGAGCATGTTTTTTTTTTTTTTCCCCTCTTCAGGACCTCCGGTGAAAACATTGGGGACACGGGCTTGGTGCAAGCGTACAGAGCCTGGGAGGCCCAGTATGAGTCATCGCACAAGTCTGGAAACGAGTACCTACTGCCTGGACTTGACAAGTACACGCGGGAGCAACTCTTCTTCATATCTTTTGCCCGTGTTTGGGCAAGGAAGATGAAGCCTGCCGCGGCGGTGAGTGACATGAAACCCATATTTTCAGCTTTGACCGCGTGAACGTTTTCTGACTATGATCGCGCGATAGGTTCAACGTATCAGAACAGATCCCCATTCACCAAATAATTTCCGTGTGGACGGCACTGTATTCAATATCCCGCAATTTGCGAAGGCGTTCAAGTGCTCCAAGAAGGCCAAAGTAGGTTATTCTCGCAACTTATTGTCAATCATCTCGCTAATCGGGAAATTCACACCCTTCGTTAATTTACACCTTTCCGTTAGCTCAATCCACCACCTGAGAAACAGTGCATCTTCTGGGGTCGATCATGAACGTTCATTCGTACTTTAGGATACTGCTATACATACATAGGACTTCCAGGGTTTGTTGTACGAATAAGTTTTATTGTCAGTACATTGGTAATCTATCGCTTTTCACAGCCTGTCTTGTCTAGGCCGGAAATTCACACAAACGTTGTCGATCACAGAACACCTTTGGTACTTGGAACGTCGCTACTGCCAGTTCTTTCAATTGCCTGTCGTATGGCGAGTGCCAGTGCCTTAAAGGCTGACTCGGCTCTGCGCGCGTCGGGAAAAAAGGAAGTGTTTATCTGAGAAGGAGAGAGCTTACCTGTGATGATCGTTCTCCCCGCGAAGGACATCAACATGTAATGTGCATCCGGACGCAATGGCAAAAGAATAGAATATATGGGGCAGCATCTCTGTCGATAGATCTCCTATTTTCTCGCGTTTTAGCCCTAGATCTGTGACGCAGTATGGCCTCGAGCATATATCGATTACTGCACGAGAAAGTGCCTGCCAGTGCCAGTAGAGAATTAGACGGAAATGAGTAGCAGATGAAAATAAACCAGTTCTCACCTCGTCGAGAGGAGCAAAGCCAGTTCCATAACGGCGTATTCCGCGGACTTCGCCTAGGGCTTGCTTAAAAGCGGTCCCTAGTGCTATTGCACTGTCCTGTGAAGTAGTGTTGGTCTAACGAGTCGACTTGTTACGAGTTCAAAACCTATCTGCTGTGTGGTGATCGTCGATCCAGAGATCCCCTTTGCACTTCATTGTGAGCGACATTCCTCCGTGCTTTGCAAGAGCGGTATACATCTGAATACACAGAAGAAGATCAAAGGATTAACGGTGAGCTGGCTTTACAAAGTGACATTGAGTGAAATGAACTCGCGTGGTCGAGAAAACCTATTCCAGTCGACACATCGATGATCTGCGCAACACCCGATCCTGGTGCACAATCCAAGTTGAGCGAAACTTCTATGGATGTCTCGCTAGTCGAACGGTTGACTGTCGCTTGTCGAGTGGCCATGGTATCACCAAAAATTTTGTGGTGCTAGTTTGGAGACTTTGCAATTGAAAAGTTTTGAAGTTGAAGAGAGGAAGAGAGGCTGTTGGTACACAAGGTCAAACAAATATTCTGGAATGGCCGGGCAGATGCCGGAATACGCCATGGCCTTTCCTCTACGAGTCTGTCAGAGGTCATCGACGCGTCTCGTTCGCGGTATCCGTCCTCGACAGTCCATTTCTCATTCTCCATATTCATACAACCAGTGTCGAACATTTCTCGGTCTATTTCGCAAGTCTAAGCCCAAGGAAAAACAGGAGCCACCGGAACCGGTACCTCTCCTCAGCGAGGATGACCTGTTTCACCCGTTCTCGAAGTCTCCCTTCCCTCAAGTTCGTGCCAGAGGCGAAGTAATATCTTCTATGGCACCGTGTCCAGTCTGTGTTGCTTCGCATAGCCACGTACATGCGCACACGCAGGCACAACCCAAAACTGTAAAGTTCGAATGTCCGGATTGCGGATGGCCGACGCATTGCTCAGAAGAACATTGGAGGGAGGACAAAGAACATGAAAAGTATTGCTCGAGGCTCAGGGAGGCCAATGAGGACGAGCATGATCTCCGTAGCGGAAGAAAGTTCCCCGAGTTTGAATTACCAGGTACGTTCATTTGCGCCCTCGAAATCCTAAACAAGTTCTTCTTGTTCACAATGCTCCTTGCAGGTCCTCAGGGATACGACGAAGCCATCTCCTTTGCAAACTGGGACGTCTTCTGGTACACGCGTGGTTTCAATTCCATGGACACCGAGCGGTCACGTAGACATGCCAGTAAACTGTTGACCTTTCCCATAACGATCGGAAGCGTTTTGCACCAACATAGTTCACTTATGTTGAACAACCAACGATTGACACCGGAAGGAAGTCGTTCCATGGCTGGTGAGCTAACCTTTTCCCGTAGTCTCGTTTGCCTGCCGCTGAACCAGAAGAATTCAATTTCTAGCCATAAGGTCGACACTCCATGTCGAACCTGGTGCACCCGAGACTCACGAGGCCTCAGTGGGCAAACCTCAGGTTCGGATATTCGTCCTCGGCGCCCGCGCAGAATCTTCTCTGCCTCCTCATGTTTGGGAGCAGCTGGGTTTTGTTTTCCCTGCCGCGAACTTCCACGTACTGTTTGTTGGACCCCAAGTTTCCTTGCCGAAGCAAAACCAGGAACAGGCAAGCGCCGAGTTAAAAGGAAAGAACCAAGAGGGCTCAACTGTTGATGCGGGTACGAAAGAAGGTGAAAACACGTCGCAAGAACATGCGGCCACACCAGATAATGGATCGACCTCTAGCACTAGAACAAGTACCGACGTCACCGAAAAGCCTCTCTACGTCCCCAATGTCTACGAACCGCCGACTCCAGCTCCCATACCCGCTCTGAAGTGGACAAGATCCTCCGTAGCACGATACGGAGTGCCGTCATACACGACTCCCTACTCGTATCAGATGTCTATATCCGGACTACAGAGCAACTACGCGGACGTTCACCACCTCTTTGAAGAAACACTCGATCCTTACAGTGATGTCTTCTTCTTCTTTTCACCAGGTTTCGGGTTCCCATCGCCAACGTCGACCTCAGAATCGGGGGAGCCCTTACTCCAGATCAGTTCCCCAACGGAATGGGGCCCTGTTCTGCCTATGTTGTTGGCGTCAAAGTGCCCCATATTCGTAACTGGCTTCTCACCGGCGGATGTCGAACGAGACGTGAAATCCTTGTCGACTGCACCCGGAGTCGCGGGCGAGTTTGAATGGATCGTTACGCCCGGGCCTAATTCGTTTGGGAGCGAGAAGTGGGAGGTGGCAGATTTCGATCCGAGGGTGATGGTCAAGACAAACTGGGGTATCTGGGGAATCAGAGGGAAGAGTAGGGATATCCAAGAAAGGAGTTTCTTTGAGAATCTCTTCACGAGGTAGTATATTTTGTGGTCGCAGGTAGACTAGTTTAATAATGAACTAAAATAATGCACCAACTCGAGCTATGTAGTGGTTATCGGATCGTGGATGAACGGCGAATGTTGTTGTCAGAATGGGGAAAGATTTCAGACTTGCTCAGTTTTTGCCAACATGAACAGTGGAAGCCTTGTGACCATCAGAAAGTGATTAAAGGGAATAGCAGTTTGTGAAGCACGCAAGGCCCTGCGACTCGCGAGAGAAGCCAGGTCAAAGCATGTCATTGCAGATCGACCCCGACTAATTCCTCCGCTTTGACGTTTAGTTACGGGCAATGGCAATATTTCCACTAAGAGCAAACGGTCAGAATCTACACAACAGACTGATGGAAAAAGGTAGTACGTACCGGTTCATCAGAGCAGTCTTGTGGAATAACTCCTTCTTCTTCAACGTTTCACTCTCCCCCTTGATAACCATTATGATCTCTCTAGCTAATCTCTCGGCAATCGTCGGACCTCCCTGACGTGATTTCTGGGTGGCCTCTATCAACCATTGCATGGCGTACCAGATACCCTGTTTCTCGCTCAGCGGCACGGGCTTGTATATCATTTTGGTAGCGTGTTTGTGTCCTATGACCCTGACTGCCGGAGAAAGCTTGAACATAGCCTGTCGGACAATAGGCAACGGAGGTGCACGGGTCCATGCGTGAATGTGGAGGAGCATCTGAGAAATGTGACGAGAGGCCTTTGCGCGTTCACCATGGTGCATGAGACGCGAAGTCATGAAATGAAGAAGCGGGTCTTCTTGTGGTGGAATGTTCATTAACGGTGGTAGGTTCGCCTTGTTTTTTGACTGGAGAGAAGGGAATACGAGCTCGAGGTAGTCTGTCTCCGGGATAGCATCAGCTGAAGACGCGAGAGCATTCCGGGCCTCTGCGTTGCCTGAGCCATTTGAAAACTCGTCTTTTCCTTCTATAGCTTCCTCCAGTTCCTCCATGATGTCTGCGCCCTCGGCCTCGACGTCGTACTCTCCGTACGCGCTGAGAGCGTCTTGTTCCGCGTCGGTCTCGTTCCTCGACACTGGTGGCCGGTAATCATGTCGTGAATATGAGACAGATACATGTCGTGGAGAAGGCACCAGACGACGTGAACAGGGCACAACAGCCCTCTTTGCTGCCTGTCTCAACGTCGCGACCAACATTACTGGAGAGAAGGAAATTCAAAGTGCTTATGTAATTTTCCGGTCGTGCGTTCTAGGGGCCACTCGGAACGAAAAAATGAGGTCCATTGAGAGTTAAGCTAATGATACAGATGGTATACATAGTTTGAGTCCGTTGTCTCCAGTACAAGTAATAATGATACAGTACAGACTCAAGGCGCTTTACACAACGTGAAGGTCAATCTTGCGAAGTTGGGTGACTTGCCCGGGCCGGCGGCAAGAAGGACAACCTTGGTTGTTTTCGAAAGCGTGTCTGATACACGATGTGCAGAAGAGATGTCCGCATTGAGCTGCGCTCATAGATTTAGGTGTCGAGAGACAGATGGGACAGCTCTGAGCGACCTTCTTTGGTGGCTGGCCATGAGACATCCGTTGTTTGAGAGCCTGGAATTGGTTCTTTGGTTAGACAAGGTTTAGCAGAAAAAAGGAGGTTGCGGATACATACCAAGATGGCTTTCCCTACTTGCACGCGACTCATAGAGGGAGTAGAGTCAGTCGAAGAGACGATGGGATCTTCTTTGTGGGCTTCACGATCGAGCTTGGCACCCATTTCATCCTCCCATCCTTGAGGCTCAGAGGTAGGATCATACTCGGCAGCATCGTCATCGTCAAAGTCTTCTCTGTGGCAAGGGGCGTATTCCATGTGCTGAGAATCGAAGATTGAGTAAAGGCGAGATAAATGTAGAGATAGTAGACGTACGACTCGGAATCCGGAGGGGGTCTTGAAGCTCTTATCGCAATCGCGGCAGTAGTTGTGGCGAGATGAGAGAACATAATGCTAAAAAGAAGCAGGTAAGTCACGTCGTTCTACTGTTATATATTGATATGAGCTCACGTTGCGTAGGGAGTTCAGGTTGAGGAAGCTCTTCTTGCAGGGTTCGCAACGAGGGTGACGGGGAGTGGACTCCAAGTGTTGGCGAAGTAGATGTTTCGACCAAAAGTGCATGTCACAAAGCGAACAGTACTGTTGTTCGAATTGGTTGCTCGAGGAGCTGAGGGTTGCTTTCATGGAAGGCATGTTAATAGAAAGGCAGTTGTAGAGGGCTTGAGTTTGTGGTAGTGATGATAGAACAGGTAAGAGTTGTGATGGAGAATTGCGGAGGAAAGGGCCCCTACTTATACTTTTAGAGCGGCAATGTTTCAGACTTTCAGCCCCTTTCAACAAGTGCAACGAGTGGTGCCGGTGAATCAACCGGTGAATCAAAAATGGCCCTCGGGCTTCGAACGGAAGAGACAGTCATTTTAGGAGATCGGCGGCGGGTGTGAGTCAACATCAACTCACCGGCTTCGGCAATTGTGATTTGGGTTTTGTCGCGCGAACATTCGGAGTACCAGCCTGCTGGACCCTGGTGCGTGCGAAATTAGAGTTATTATCTGGGTAAGTAGGAGGATCTGGATAGTCGCATGTAGCAGCTTGGGGATGATCTACCCTGAGATTGGATGCAAGTCAGGGTTCTCCCGTTGCGTTTGGGAGGTAAATCAAGGCAGAACATCGGGGGAAGACTCTGATTTGTTTAGGGGCCTATGGATGTAAGTCGAAAAATTTCAGAGTACCCAGATATATGGGACGACTCGGAGATTCATGGAATCGCGAATGTTGACCGAACGGGCGCTCATATGGCGTCGAGGCTTGAAGGTCAGAAGCAGTAACATGGGATAGTGTGACGTGGATGCGAGTCGGGGGCCATATAGGTATGCAGACGTGAGCAGAACATTCTATAGAGCAGGGGCTGTCTTGTCATTACATCGGTTCTAAATTACAATTATACTGAGCTCCGGTCAGCACCGAAGCGAGAACATGAAGAAAGAAACAGCCTGAACTTACCAGCGGCGTAGAGTAATATCCGTCCAATCCAGAATCACCGTCTTTTGTCCATTTTTTCCAGGAGGTCCTTTGCTTCGTTAATTTTGCTCGCAAGGTATGGTGAGCCTCCTCGGTCTGGATGGTTAGCCAGCATAATCTGACGGTGGGCATCCTTCAGATTTTTACGAAGTTGTGGGCCATCCCTGTATGAAAAATTTCGGTCAGATTCATTGCTCTTTGAAACTAGACCCTTGTCTGACGCACTTGAGACCGAGAATGGAGATTGCTTCCCCTCTGTCCATTTTTGCTTTGAACCCTCCTTTTGCCCACTGATCTGCGGCACCTTTTCCAGCTCTCCGTAGAAGATGTCGGCCAGCAAGAGCTGCAGCTATGGCCCCGACGCCTGCTAATGCGAGTTCTGCCATGAGAGTGAGAGTGAGAGGCAAGTTAGATTTTGTGGGAAAAAATTACTCGCGGTCACGCGTCAGAGTTGATGTGGCTGTGACGCCCCTGTTCTGCTCTAACCACCGTCACACCCATCCTTGTCTCCCGATGAGCTTCACTTCTGTCCTAGAGCACCATTCTAGTAATACAGGCTCTGTTCTGCTAACTCCAAGGAAACGAAAAGTGCCACCATCGCAGGATCCACTAGATCCAAGTCAGCCTGCTTCGAACGCTGAGATTTTCAAATGGGTGTTTGGTTCTGAAGCAGTAGCGTCCTGTTTCATTCGCGATGTCTTTCAGATGCGTCACCATACAGACAAAGGTAGTGAGTCGGAGGTATTCGTCTGTGACCGGCGGGAAACTGATGATTCACAAAGCCGAAGAGTTCTATTGGCTCAAACGCGTACCCTGTAGGAGCGTGAGGTTGGTTGGGCTAGTTGTCGGGGTTCAGGTATTGGAGAAGAGAGTTATTTACACAGGTACGTCTAGTGGTCGCTCATTCCTCGTGTTGAACACTAATGATACCCAAAGTTGACGACGGAACTTCGGTCATCGAGTGCCTCCATCGATGTTCCCCTCCGCGACAATCACCATCAAAGAGTTCACATGTCAGGAAGAAGTCCGCGAACAACGATGTCTTTCCCAAACCTCGAGCTCATGTAGGGCATTATGTTCGAGTGGTTGGGAAGGTTGCTCAGTTCTTCGAGACGCGCCAGGTCGTAGTGGACAGTCTAGGTATGTCTTCACTCATCCACAGGTTTCGTTCACCCGTTAATGTCAACATTACCAGAGCGATGTAAATCAGCGAACGAGCAGCCAACGCACTGGAAAACTGTACTAGATCTGCACAAATCACACTATTCATTGAACAAACCATTTGCTATTCCCCAATCTGCTGCGCCCGAATCAGCTTTTTCAATGCCACAAGTCTTCCAGCCACCCCAGACACCTTCACAAGCATCCCAGACAAGCTCAGCTGCCCCTAGTCCTACGAAGTCGAACGCCTCATCTATACAGGTAATTTCGGTCGGTCGCCTTTGTACATCTTTGCTCATGTTGGTTTCCAGTCCCCACGTAAACTTCGACATCCTTCCCGATTGCGTTCGCGGGATCTCACAGATATCACGTTTCGCATCTATGTTAAGCATTACATGGATAACTACGCGTCTGGTGTCGATGACGACTGCACAGACGACGACCGCGCGAGTGCGCTCGATGTCCCTACGACACCGACGAAGGGCCGCCATCGATCGTCTTTCAATATTAACGACGCAGACACAACTCCTCGGCCATCGCGTCGCCAACTAATAGATCTCACAACCTCCAAGTTACCTGCCAATCAGGGCTGTACGCAACGCGGGTTTACTCTCTCATTCCTTCGTCGCGTGCCAGAGTTATCCGATATGGCTAAGAGAGTCGTTCGAGCTGAAGCTAAGAGGCGAGAACGAGAAGCTAGACGGAAGGAGAAAGAACGAGCAAGAGAACAAGCGACTATGCCAGCGACTCGGAACAAGAGCGTGACTTCGCAATCGGCAATGCCCAGCACTTCGAAATCTACTTTCAGTATCGGGGCCCGACAAGAGACCACCTCAAGTAAAATGAAGCGGCTGTGGAACAAAACGATCAGACAGTTGGTCTTGGACGGCAGTATCGTGTTCTGGAGTGGCCCTGTGTATTCGGCAGCGGCCCTCGGTAAATTGTGGCGAGACCGATCGATGACTTCGAGCCTGAACCTCACCACGTCGACTTCCCTGATGAGTGAAGGCGTATCATTGTTCTCTGCCGCCGGTGACACTACCTCAGGTGCAGAGCGAGAGGAGGAGGAGGACATCGTGCTTTCAGACCCTGAACCAGACGAAGTTGCTTACGTGCCGCTCACACCGCAGTTCCTGGCCATAGAAGTGGAGAAGACGATACGAAAGATCAAGGCCCCAACGAAGCAGAGCATACTGTCCTATCTCAAGCGGGACGACGTGTGGATAGGTGTGGGAGAATGGAATGTTAAAGAAGCACTTGAGGTGCTTCAGAATGAGGGGCGAGCTTGGGTTGACAGGAATGGGGTGTGGGATCTGGTGTTGTAAGGACTCTGGGTCTTCGGAATACTGATCTGGCTGCAAAACTACTTACAACCATGACTTTACGTCGCTGCTCACGACAATCGACATGCATTCTCGCTACTCCTTTGGGTTTCAGAATTGACAATTTGACCGAGTGCTGATATTGTACAACATCTAGGATTATGGAAATGAAAATGTGTGCCTAAAACCTACACGAGTAAGGAGCATGACTATGAATTACTATCACAAATAGAATAAACGAAATCATGATCTTAATACCCTTCAGGACCTTCGCACAATGTTTCCATAAACATCTTGAGGTCTGCCTCGTTGATCTCCAATACACTCGTGTCAAATGAGCTGTGCCGTGTACGAGCATTACACCTCTCCTTCGCATCGAGAAAAGCGAGACCGAATTCGCTATCAGAGTACGACAGGTCAGAATCCGACGTGTTAGGAACAAAAGAACGAAGAAAAGACGTACTTCTTCCGTATATCACCAAAATCGAGAGCAGCCATGACACCAACCACGACGTACGAATGAGATATCTCATCCAAACACGCCACAACGAACGGAAGACTTTTCCGTTTGGTTCGCGTACTGACGTTGGTCCCCGGCAGCTTGTCCCGGAGAGCATCGACAAGCCATAAAGCTAGACGGGACAGTACACCCGGGTGGGAAAAGAGTTGAAGGTCTGGCCCCTGCTGCATGACGACAACACGATGATTGCGCATGGTTCGAATGTCCTGTTTATCAATGATCGAAGCGCCGCGCGCGATGATTGAACGGTGCAAAGACATTGCCAATTTCAAGGAGTGTGAGAGTGGACCAATTCTGAGAACAACTCCATTAGCCAAGGGCAAAGCGACGGTGGGTTTGAGCTTACTCGGTCAAAGCATCATACGCCGTCCAAAAGTTCCGTACCCACCACGAAATCTCTGTCTGTGGCGAAACTTGTGGATCCTGCTCATTTGATTGTTTGTTTTTCAGTGCCGCTTCTGATTCTCCAACTCCTGGCGGAATGTTCTCGCGGTCCTCGTTTCTCTTCCATCTCGTGCTAGTCCCGCTTCCAGGTGCTTCCCATAGCCTGCCACCACCAAACCATTCACCACCATTCCTGGCCCCTTCAACCTCGACTTCCATGCGAAGTCCGCCGGCGACGTCTAGGAGTGCACTAATGCCCTCAACTGCGTCGGCAGCAGATAATGGCTGGGTCCGGAAGCCACAACATCGCATGAACGATGGGTATGACAACTCCACTAGGCCATACTCCGGTGCGACTTCGTTCAGCTTGTCCACGAGTGCCCGCCTGAGCACGAGGTCCATATGGGGGAAGGGCTGCTGTGTTTGAGGTATTGAGAACCTAATCGATGATCAGAAGAGCTATAGTTTTACTGTGGAAGATCGACTGACCCCATCTTCGCTAATAGTCCAGTAAGTCGCTTTCTTCCTTTCTCCCTCCATATGCCCAATTTTCCTGCAACATAGCTCGAGTGCAACATGGCATCGTAAAGATTCCAGTGCCTGTACAGCATGAATCTCAATTCCTCTGTAGTGCGTATGCTTTGGTCATCAGGACTCAAGGATTTGAGTGCATTCTCGCCGTCTGGAGGTGAAGGGTTGAGTCGGAAAACTTCATCGTAGTACACTGAGTGGTACTGGTCGTAAAATTCTCGGGATATTCGCGCGGTCGAGTATTGATATGTAAGTCCGAGTATAGCCAGCCATAAAAGGTCGTTGTCGACGCGTTCCATTGCAGTAGCGAGAATGTATATCGTTCCTGATGAACTTTGACCGTGCCATGTACCAGCCATGTAGTGCTTTTCGAGTCTTGCTAGGTGTTCGTCGCGTTCGTCACGTGTCATTCGCCGAGGTCGCTACGTCGTGCACATCAGGAAGGGATCGAATACAGCAGAAGTGATACCAACGTCTTCGTCTCGCCGTCGCTTTTTCCCGGCTCGTTCCCCTTCACCTATTGATCTCCGTTTGCCTCTGACACCAGTCTCTTCGTAATCTTCCTCCTCGTCCTCCTGATCGTCTTCCTCTGGCGAGTCGTAATCGGACTCTTCTTCCTCATCAGAGTCGGGTTCGGGTTCAAACTGTGCATGACTCAGCTCCCAAGACCAGATCATAATGATTTGTCCGTACCGCCAAAGCTTCCCATGCTTTCTTTTCTTCAGTCAATTTCTCCACACCTCCATCGTCCCAGACTATGATACGCTCTCCGTTTGGTCCACCCCCGAAAAGACTGGACAAGTTCTGAGGCCGAGCCGAGTCGATGATATGGACTGTGGTTTTGAGTTGAAATTCTCCGAACCATTCTTCTGACGGCAGGTCTAAAATGCTGCCCATGTTGATGAGGAGTAACGAATGTAACTGGTCGGAAGGTTAGCCGGTTACACGTCGCTGAAGCTCGGTTTATCACGCACCTCCTGGTATCCCATTAGTTCATCTCGAACCTTTTCAAGTTCTGATATCCCAGAGACTGGAATTATGCGATAAATTACATCGTCTTGCTTGAATAGACTGGCCAGCATGCGAGCGGCGCATATTGCGTCGACGTCCGGGGCGACAAGCATGATTACGGATGACGCTGAAGTGAGAGGCGAGCGACGATGAGCAGTAAGGATATTCTGATAGGCTTCGGCATAGGATGGGCGAGTTGTTGGGGGAGGGGGTAGGTAAACCATGGTTAGGAAGGAAGAACCAAATCAGAAGGACAAACAAGCGTGTCACAAGACGCGTTACGCGAAATCAACGAGACGCGAGCACGTGCAACAATCTCACGCGTCCCAAGCTTTCTCACGCCCCTACTTTGCTTTCGGCTTTCACCAATTTGAACCCTCTTCACTTTGTAGGCCACTCGACCTCTCTAGAAGGCTTGATCGATGACTTCATAGATACACAGGTATTTAGCCGCGTCTAAAACTAGTGCAGATGCTAAACCCTGTAATAATACTGAAGTACGAATACGACAGCGCTGAGCAGGCTGTGGCTCAGTCACGCCACGATCACCCGGGAAATTCCATCATCCACAACCCGTGAGACCTCGCAGGGAAAGCTATTCTCTTCGAGCTCGAGTTCCAAGCTCTCCTGGGCAAGTACACATGACGTGCACCAGAATGCGGAGCAACAGTCACTGATTCCGGAGCCGCGAACATTATATCTTGCGCGCATGACACTCCGATTTGGGACCTTGGATGAAAAGTCCGTGTTTATGAGTATCATTTCGACACACCGCCACTAGTGGAATGCTTACCTGCAGCGCCCAACCGAACCCACAGAAACTAGTCAGACAACAATGAAGGAAGCAATCTCCGTTGCAGAGAGTCTCACGTCCAATAGGGTCAGGTCTATGACGCTGAGAGAGATGATCCAATCGATTTTTGTTTCGTCCGTAAACGATGCATGGACACCAGAGCGCAAGACACCCTGTGCAGTCGTTAGCGCATTCTAGGTGTCGTCTAATCGACCAACGGAGGGGAAAAGAGGTGGTCGACGTACAATCTCCGACCGTGTGCTGTTTGCCGCACTCGAACAATCCCGCGCTCCAAGTCCGTTTGCCGTCTACTCCTGTTTCGATGCATTTTGCATTTCTGCTCCCTTTGAACGCGGTTGACATGGCCAGTGATGCCTGTGGCTGAGAAGAAATGATAGAAGTCGAGGTGACGGGCATCATGGAAGGGACCTGAATGCTAGATGCTGAGTGAAAATAGCCATCGAGTTCGTGAGTTTCAGGTTGCTGTCTACGTAGGGCGGGAGGCGTGGTTCCGTAGACTTGAGATACGTTTTTCGGCAGTGATAATTGACTTATTCCCGGCGGAGAGGATAGGTACTAAATCAGATGAGTCGTATGACAATTCATTTGGTTCTGAGCTACATGGGAACGCACCTTGATATCGGGGGGCGCTGCTTGTGACCCTGGCCGTGCACGAGATTGAGATGGATAATCCGGTGGTGGCGAAAGGGCAGGCATGCTTCCAGACATGAGTGGGAAGCTGTATACGAGAGCTTTACTGGGAGCGAAGAGATGTCTTGTATCTGGGAATTTGCTGAGAGGTTGAAGGGATCTGGAAGTGCCTTCTGGAGGCCTTGGTTTTGAGCTTGAGGGCGAGTTGACAAGTCCTCCAGTCGTTTCCTCACTTCTGCGCTCAAGGTCTAGATAAGAGCGATAGACTGGGTCTCGCGAGACGTTCATCGCTATAAGTGAGAGCGAGAGACAGTTTCAGGTGAAGCTCGGAGAGGGACTTGACTAGAACGGCCCCTGTGCGGTCTCGCTCACTTTGCGGCCGATCTCAATCTACGATGTGAAACGGCGGAAACCGAGTTCCCGATTCGGGTGACTTTCGGCTTGCTTATTGAGTCTTATGCAGCAAGAAATTTTCAGCAAAAAATTTGGTTGATGGCAGACAATTTATAGTCACTGTACAAGACCTCATCGTGCGTGTAGGGCCTTGAGGGCTCCAAACTTGAGGACTACTGCAGAATGAAGAATTCCGAGGGGCTCCTGGTTGTGATCACAGAGGGATTTCAACAGGGACTGGACACCCCTCCCATCTGATTCTACCCCGCAAATTTCGATACGAGTGAGGACAAACTTGGAAAGATTGTCATCTTTGAATAAACTCGTATACAGCGATTCGGCAAAGTTGGAAGATGGAAGTCTGGTGTATGGAAATCGCTGTGGGACGCAGACCGCGCAAGCCCGAGTTGTCAGCTTTTCTCACGCTCCTACGCCTGATTCATCCATTGATGGCGGGCAAGGTGAATACCGAGGGGATCTTTCTCTTCGAGCAGCCCTTCGTCCGCGTGAGTTCGCTGCTACACATTTGTTTGAATTCTATCTAATCCTTATCGTTCTCCAGGTCCCTTATGAAAACTATCGCAAAGTCTTCCGAACATCACAGAAACAAGTTGAACGTGAATATGGTGCCATTCAGAACGCCGCTAGCGAGATCACCAACCGCTGCAAGTCGGGCGATGTACCCGCCTCAGATGCCGCTCTTGCGATAGATGAGATGATTACGAGGGTGAAGAGTCTCCAGCGCAAGGTGCACAGTCGCTTTCGATCCTTTCGTTGTATTGATCTGTCGTACTCACTGCCTGCTCACTGCTCCGTCAGTAGCTGTCAGATTTGCAAGATACATCTGGGAAGCCTGCTCAGGATGTTATTCGTGAAAGACTAAAGCACCTCTCTACCCTCGAAAGCATGAGCCATTCGAATACGCCAGATTTTACCAGATGGGCAGATACAAGATTGGACCGGTGGTTGGTGGATTGGTGTTTGCGACATGGGAAGGAAGAGACAGCGCGGCAAATGGCCAAGGAGAAGGACATTGAGGTTCGCCAGGCCACTTTCTCCGCTGTCCGTCCTTCGAGCTTACCGTTGGCAACAGACGCTAGTGGACATTAGTCTATTCAGCGATATTCGACGCATTGAGGGAGCTCTTCATAACCATAGCTGCACGGAAGCATTGGCATGGTGCTCTGAGAATAAAAGTACCCTACGCAAATCGAAGGTACGCAACCCACGTTACCACATAAGTCCCCCGTTTCGTTGAGTATTGAAGCTGTTAGCAGAGTACTTTGGAGTTTGATCTTCGCCTCCAGGAATATATCGAACTATGTCGCGCTCAGAATAAAGTGGAGGCCATTGCATACATACAAAAATATCTGACGCCATGGCAAGAGACGCACCTTGCTCAGATCAGGCAAGCTTCTGCGCTCTTGGCCGTTCACCCGGAGACTCATTGCGGACCGTATAAGGTTAGTGCTAATATCTGCCAATTTTCTCACAAACAATGAACGCCTAATAGCGTCTATTCGATCCCTCACGCTGGGAAAACCTTGTCAAGTCATTTCGTTGTGCGATTTATTCCCTCAACCTTATTCCGAATGAGCCCCTCCTCAACCTCTCCCTTTACGCTGGACTGGCATCCATGAAACTTCTCGCATGCTATGACCTGTCCACGAAGAAAGTCGACTGCCCGGTTTGTGATACGGAGTCGAGTTCAGGGTCCCAGGGGCTGGGACTGGGAAAATTGGCCGAGGATGTACCCTTGAGTCACCATGCGAATTCGACGATTGTTTGCCAGATTACCGGCAGAATCATGGACGAAGACAACATGCCAATGACTTTCCCGAACGGGTATGTATATTCTCGAGAGGTAAGGTTACTTTTTTACGTGTTATGATGCCCGACTGACTTGTATCTTGATCTCATCAGGCTATGGAAGAGATGGCTGCGAGGTGCGGAGGAATTGTGACATGTCCGAGAACCGGCGAGAGTTGTGAATTTAACAAGTTGAGGAAGGTTTTCATATCATGAGGAGCTGCGAAGCGTTGTCTACCCAGAACCTGAACGGATCCATTGTCATACATGTCTTTGGTCGTTCAGCATGCTGGACGGACTTCTGTATATTTTATTACGTGTACGAACCTGTAGTTGATACTAATTCTACGTCTATCTGATACTAGAATGATGACCACTCGAAGGAGAAGGGGTGAGGTCACTCCCAATGGGCAAAAGTGAAGAGCCCCCTTTTAGCATTTTGTTATGGTATCAGCGCCAGACGATAGACAAAACATGAGAGGTCGTACCCATGGTGCCCCGAATGGCGGGAGAAGTAGTCGAAGTCAATGTTGACTATAGCCACCGATCAGTCCAACCCGAACGGAGGGACAGAGAACAAACACACCTGCTAGCGCGAGCACGAGCTAGGGAAGAAAAGAAGATATGAGGCAAAAAACATATGGGGGGGAAGAACCGAAATCAATCTTACAGCCCTTTCATCAAGTGTGAGATCACGAAGAACTGTTTGTCTTCTTGGAGCAACTGTTCCTTCTTGATTGAAGTCCGACAGTTCAGGTCTAGGGCCGAACGTCACGAAGTATTGACCTGGGAGCAGGGAATCGAGTACGTATCCTCTTGTCGGATTACGATGGCTTACCTGTATCGGTGAAAATCTTTCCGAGGACAAGATGAATATCCCGAGTACTTCAAAGCAGAGTGTGGACACATACCTCACGTCCGAACCCGCGAAACTCCCTGCTGATGAATGCTATTTCCTCGTCACGGGCGTCCCGTAAGCTAAAGCTCCAAGCCAAGAACCCCCCGTCCACCTTCGCGAATTGACTGAAAACAGAGAGCTCGGGTTCAGGTTGGGGTTCATCCACAGTAGACAAGATCCGCCTGGGACTTTCCCTGTGAATGACGTTATTCTGAGTGTCCAAAAGACACGAACAGGGTAGAAAGACCTGAGAAACAAATCGTAACGCCGTCTCCACGGATGCCATATTTGCTGAACTTCTGCAAACGTGTCGAGAATGGGAACGCCATCTGCTGTGGTTTCCCGAGATTCTGCCGGACGTTGGACATACATTCTGGAATTAATCCAGGCAAAGGGACGTCTTATCTGGGGAGCAGAGCAAGAATTCAAGCCTTGGAGCGGTGGCTAAAGATGTAAATGAATGAATGACTCACCCATAAGATGGGACTGCCATTAGTGTCCATAATGAGAGCGCGGAAGGGTCGGTGAGTGGCAAAAACTTGACGACTCATAGACGATAGGAAACCTCCAGGCTCCTCGGCGATGAAACCAAGAGGAGTTCCATCTGCACCACCTGCCCCTCATGACTCAGCTCCATGCAATGAGGCAGAGGCATTCAAACTCACTTATCGAATACTTATTTGTTTGTTCGAAACCGACGAAGATATTCAACATTTCAATCTGTCTATTCAGTGAAGATGATTTGAACATGAACCCCCTTGTCAGTGAGCGATCTGAGCGAACCTTTCCACGACTAATACATCCTGAGATAACAATCGGTGAAGACTTTCAGTGGCGTGACCAGAGGTATCGAGGGTTCGGCTTTGCTGCCACAACGACGACTCTTGACCTGAGGGGGTAGATTCGTGCGTATCAGAATGTACATTCTGGTCCGAAGTAGAGGCTTGATTGGGTCCATTCCCCGTCGTTTCACGGTTCTCTCTGGTCCTTCCCGAACCAACAGGACGACGTCGAGAAGGAAAACGGTTGATAGCGTAGTTTCTGTGTTGTACCAGACTGATACTCTCCAGACGTCGATATTGGAGATATGAATGACTAGAAAATTGGGATCGTGCGAAGGGCACAACTGAGGACCTCAGAGATGAAGTGAGTCCAAGCATAAGACGGGTGGAATAAGCGCTCGTGACTTGGCCGGGTGAAAGTGGGAAGGACATCACGTGAGAAAATTATTCTATGGTCGATGCATCGACATGGAAAGGTAGTCCCTGGCTTCTGTCGAGGCTGCATTCACTCGAGGACCGCCTCGACCGCTGTAAAAAGGAAGGTGATTATCTATGAGTTCTTTTCTCATTGTGTATAAGCTCTGACACCTCTGCTAGGTCGATATTGACTTGGGTAAATGGGCGAAACCTTCTCCGAGCGCTCTTGAAGGGACAAAATGGTCAACCAGGACTCCATCAAATGCGTACGAACGAGACTCAAGATTTTCCCCCTCACCTGCCTCTTCATCTTCCTCCTGGCGTCAGGACACTCCGAGAAGCTGGGCGGCTACTTCCACCACGCCGACTAGAGGCAGTAGATCAGTGGAAAGACGGGATTTTCGGCACACCCCACCGCATGCTGAGGTCGCTGAAAGGTCAGCTATTGCAGCACATACATCACGGCGCGGTAGTATTACGAGTGCAGATAGGCAGTCGGGCTGGGGAGGGCGTCACAATGGCCAAGGGAGAGACTCGGGAAAATGGAGTAGACCAGGGCAGGACTCTGCACGTCAGCCTCAAACAACAGAACGACGGAATACCCAACAGCAAAACCAACACGTACAACGACCACGACAGCATGTAGAAAATGCGGTCGACGACGGATTCGTAGAGCAGCAGGATTCACGGTCGGATCGTTCAACGTCCCACGGAATTCACAAGGATAAGAAATACAAGGCCCGCGGTTCTATCGTTGAACGGCTGCAAAACATGCCTCACTTGAACCAGAACGACAGTCGCGGCGCAAAACAGGGACTAGAGCAGCGGAAAGCCCAGGCCAGGAAGCCAAGGACTTTCGTAGAGAAGAAAGTCCGTGCCGATGTGTACATACCTTCAGTGGTATCAGTCGGAATGCTTGCGCAGCTATTGGACGTACGATTGGGTGTGTCACGACGCTCATCTCCGCGTGAAATTTACGTTGAATTTGTGTCCAGAACGACTACAACAGCGAATGAAGAGATCCGGGATGGCAGACGAGGCTTCATATGACCATGGTGTGTCATATCTCTTGATCCCGTACAAATGCCTGTTCTTAAAATACACGACAGTATTAACGTCTGACTATGCGATCTTGCTTGCTGAGGAATTTGGTAAAAATCCCATTGTTAGTGACGAGATGGCCTTCGACATATACCCTTCGTTAGTACTGCGCACTATTCTACCTCGTATCACTCATTCAACTTTTGTAGGCCCCCACACCCAAATCCCACCACATTACCGCACCGGCCTCCAGTCGTGACCATTATGGGCCACGTTGATCACGGAAAGACGACCCTACTAGACACATTGAGGTCAGCTTCCGTTGCGAAAGGAGAGGCAGGTGGTATCACCCAACACATCGGAGCATTCTCTGTGCCCGTGCCTGCGAACAACGCCAATACCGGCGGACCCCGATCCATCACTTTCTTGGATACCCCAGGCCATGCTGCGTTCTCTGCCATGCGTGCTCGTGGGGCGGGAGCAACGGACATTGCCGTCCTTGTCGTCGCAGCGGACGACGGTATCATGCCGCAGACTCGTGAGGTCATCGAGCTCATCAAGAAGGAGCAAGGCAATGTGGGGGTTGTAGTCGCGATTAATAAAGTTGACAAGCCTGGCGTCGATGTGGTGAGTGCACATCTCGCGATCGGCGATAGAGTCCTGACCTGTAATCTGAATCAGGAGGCCGTCCAGAAGAGCCTTTTGGCAGAAGGCATACAGCTCGAAGCATTTGGCGGTGATGTCCCGTCAGTCGCGGTATCAGGGCTCACGGGTCTCGGCTTGCCCGAACTCGTTGAGACACTCTCGGCCATAGCAGAGATGCAAGATCTACGGGCAGAGACTGACGGGCTCGCTCACGGATACGTTTTGGAATCTAAGATGCACAAGGGTCTCGGGTACGCAGATCATTCTCTCTGTCTGTGATAAGTCCAAGAATCTCAAATCATTGCCTAGTGCTGTCGCAACGATCCTTGTTCGCCGGGGCAGTCTGAAGGTCGGATCGCACATCGTTAGCGGGACAAGTCAAGCCAAAGTTCGAGTAATGACCGATTCTTCGGGGAAGACTGTCAAAGCTGCGAGTCCTGGGATGGCTGTCACTGTCTCGGGGTGGAAAATGCTTCCCAAGGCTGGCGATGATGTCCTGCAAGGCACAGAGGCAGATATCAAAAAGGCCATTGCGAATCGGCAGCGAAAGGTCGACCTGGAGGCTTCCCTCGTTGACATCGAGGCCATCAATGCTAGTCGGAGAGAGGAGCGCGAGAGGAGGGAGCTGGAGGCGGAGGGGGTGAGTCCGGAGACCGAGGAGAACTCTGGTCCAAAGGAACTCAAGCTGGTGGTGAAGGCTGACGTTAGCGGGAGTGCGGAAGCCGTCGTTGGTGCGCTACAAGGCATGGGCAACCATCTGGCAACAACGAAAGTGATAGCTTCGAGTGTTGGAGATGTCACGGAATCGGATGTCACACTTGCGAAGACTGCGGGGGGTAAGAAAGCAGTACCCGTGAACGCCTCGTTGGTCTGACACATTCGATCTGACAGGAATGATTGTGGCATTCAACGTTCAAGTTCCGCGGGCGATGGAAGTTCTGGCAGCTCAAAATAATGTGTCCATATCTTCCTCAGGAGTCATCTATCGACTCATTGAGCAGGTTAAGGACCATGTCGTCAAACTTCTTCCCGTTGTTATCGAGAAGTCGGTTACCGGAGAGGCCGATGTCTTGCAGATATTTGAAATCCAACTCAAATCCAAGCAGACCACCAAAGTCGCTGGATGCAGGGTCTCGAACGGTCTTGTTGAGAGGTCAAAGCAGGCGCGGGTTGTCAGGAATGGCGAAACCATCCATGAAGGTCAGTAACTGTCTGCAGCGGCAAAAGTATTCGTGAATAACATTCGCTTGATAGGACCCGTGGAAACCTTGCGTCAACTCAAAAAGGATGTCATGGAAGTGCGAAAGGGCACCGAATGCGGTCTCAATCTGGCTGGTTTCTCTGACCTTCGAGAGGGCGATCTCATACAGATGTTTTCGGTCGTCGAGAAGCCAGGTACTCTCTGATCCTTGTGAACCATTAATTTATGATATGCACCACTCTTAGAATATGCAGTAGATTAGAGCTTGATACAGTATATCATTAATCATTTCTTTCTATTCTGTTCATCCAAAACACTCTCCTTTGCACCCACGGTGCCTGTTCTACCACTAACCCCAAAAGTCAAGCTAATACCACCAAGATCGTGGGCAGGCTTTTCGAGTATTGTCCAGCTTCGATTGTCTTGCTTCTTCAGTGTGAGTTCCACCTATTCCACTTCATATTAGACGCGAGGATGCATGAGAAGAGAAAACGAACCTTGGTCCCGAAAAATTGGAATACGGACGCTGAGGGCTCAATCGGTCCAAAAAGTTCGATTGTCTTGACAAACCTTTTTGATCCTGGAAGCCTCAAATCTACGGATACCTTCAACAATATCAGAGGTCGGCACGGAAAGTAGAAGGGCACCAGATATACCGAGTTCTCCTCGAAGCTGATCTCGCTCGTTTCCTTCTCGGCCTTTTTCGCGAAGATAGAGACATAAACCTTATCGAGGGTCTGGTAATGGTCAACGCGACACGTAGTCAACTCCTCGGTTGTCTGAAGGTGAAAATACGTCATGTTAGATGGATTCCGCGGGGTCGAAGCCCAGTGTTCTCACCGCTGTGTTGATTTTCGGGGCAAAGACATGACGACCCGTCTTACATCCTTCAATTTTCAGGAACTCCTCGAACTCTAGGACACGACGTTTGCAACAAAGATAGCCCTACCGCGTGGCGTGTGAGTGAAGATGAGGGCGTGGCTAGCGGGCGACTCACCTTACTTCCCTCTCTAAAAAGGGGCTGGACTCGATCATTAACTTATCTTGGAGATTATGAATCACTAAAAAGATCCTCGCACCGGCATTGGGTGGTAGACACATTTTGTGCCCTCGCCATCTCCTTTTCTATTGACTTCATCGCTCACAAACGTGGTTGTGCAACCTTTGCGTTTGCAAGCGGTCCCTGCCTCCACGGCAATGTCGGGATCGTCTTCCTCCTCTATAAGGGGTGGAGGTGGCAAAGCTGTAGGAGGTTTTTGATTGACCACTGGAGTGGGCGTTGAGCTTGTTTTCGGTAGTTCGCCGATCGAAGTAATCGGTTTTCCTTCTGTAACGATATTGGGCCGTAAAGCCGTAGACGATGCGGATGGTTCCACTTCTAAAGTTTCGGAAGTATGCTTGTCTGTCTCTGCGCATCCCTAGGAGAAGGTCTGTCATTCGCGATTGGGTCTCGATAGGTGAACCATGCGCACGGGTATCTTCATGAATTGATCAAATTCTAGCACGGGTTTATTCACGTCTGAGCAACACGTCCAAGATTTGAGCCCTTCGTGAAATTTCTACAGACAAGAGGACTAATGAGAACCGATAAAGACAGCGTCTGACACGACTTACCGGTGCGCCTGGGTGAAAAATACACGGTTCAGGACTCGATTCGGAATATTCCTTTCCACATCCTTTGCGAGAGCAACGAGGCATATTTCAAGTCACAGAATCCGACAGCCTTCAAAGACTATTGCGGGGGTCAAGAGCAAAGTAGTCGGTAATCGATGAGTTCAACTTCAACGTTTCGAGCACATTCTACGCATCTCTTTCTCAGCTTATGTAAACTCGCTGACCCAATTGCGTCCAGCCAGTGCCACCTGAAACCCTGGATCCAAAGCTAGTTCAGCCGGAGAGACTAAAGATATTGGTCCGTTTAGCCTACTGAGCACTCTAGCACGGGTGTAGCAAATTACGAAACCTGCAACCTCGATGTTGAGCGGATTGTGGACTCGTCATTCAGATTATGGGGTGGTGAACGGTGATGATTCAAATATTCAACCCCAGTAAGTCCTTCCTCGAGCTCCGTTAGAAATATCAGATTATGTACAGCAGTGATCGTCCTAGCCAGGCCCTATTGCCAACGACAAAATATTCTCTTTCGAGTAACTTCGATTCACTGTCTCAGCGCCAAAGTCCTGGATACATAGCTTTGATACTTTGGACTGATATGTGTGACCAACAAAGCCCTGAGATGAATCTACAGAAGCTCCTTGGCAGGACAAGATCGAGATATGTACATAAGTATTTCTATTAGGCATTGAGATTAAAGTAATAGTAATATCTCAAAATCGGAGGGGCGTGAGGAGCCCTACCTTTCACTCTCCATCTCCAGCTCCATCTAAAGTGGGCCCAAATATCTCCCATGCCAGAAAAGATACGCCCCAAGGTCCTACCCTTGCAAGTGTCTTTAGTGCCGAAAGGAAACGCCGCCTAGTTCTGGAGATTGTGGGATCAGCGTGCGGAACGGAAATGCTGGGATCACGGAAGAATGAACGCCAGTCTTCACGAAAGTGCATAGTGAGAGTAACGAGCATCGATCTAGAAGGTCCGGTAGGATGGGCTAGATGATGTAAATGTGCGAGTCTTATAGCGTTTCTGGCGTATTCCCAGGGCCGTGTGCTAAACTCGTAGCCGATCCCTGCCAGGACCTATAAACATGTTGGCATTCAAATAGGATGATCTGCAGAACCCAAAAAAAGACTCACCCCTCCGGTGACCAACAGGCAGCCGTAAAGAACACGAGGAATGTTCTCGAGAGACCCCTTATTGGCCCTTTGTTCAACGATGGCTTCAGAGTGAACGCGAGCCTCTCCAGCTATTCGTTTGGTAATGGAGAACATGGAGAAGAAAACTGCAAAGCCTGTAAAACGACTTAGAGCAATGTCACGGGGTAGAATAGCACGAAGGGTACCAGATATGTCCTTGACGCACGTCCAACCCCAACCATTCCACCCCCTACCCGCCATTTCACTGACTTCCTTCATCCAGCGGCGGACCTCACGTACATCCTCGAGAGCCTCTGTTTTTGATCGCCCAGCGCGTGTTTCCGTGCCACGAAAGACGTCCTTCCACGCGTGCGACCAGCTGTGGTACACTGTTCCTCCTTCAACCAACGCGCGGACGTTCTCTGCGGGTGCGGCTACGAGAGCTTGTGCACCCCCTGCAATACTTCCAGCGACCGCAGCTGTTAAGGTGGGATGATGTCCAATATGAGGTTCAAGGACCTGAGTGGCTTCCGTATAGGTGGTAAATAATATCGTTCCGAGGAGGGTATTGACGAGGATTGGAGGGACAAAGTGTTTCGCGATGACTGTAAACTAGCCGCGACATTCAACATCTGCTTGTAAAAGTAAAGAAGAAGACTCACACCCTGGGCTTGAACGAGAGATCTTACGAATTGGGGTGATAGTCCCACTCCATCTTGTGAAGCGATTCCTCTTAACATTTGCCATCCCGATACTACCAGTCTTCAGCGTAAGATGAGAGTAAATGCAAGGCAGAAAGTGACATACCTTTCGAAGGACGAAAAAGACGAACAGGACGAGAATAGTAGAGTGCTATCGCACGCGTTGCACTTCGAGCAATAGCGGCCTTGTGTTCTCGTGTTGGTATGTGCTTGCCACGTCTGAAAGGGCAAACTTACCTGGACGTTGCCATCGCCTGAGAGGATTTGAGTGAGTACAAGCTAGAACAAGCAGAAGTTCACTGACGAGAATCCTGATTTGGCCCTGGTTGCTCGTCACTCTGACCCTCACTTGACATTCACAGGCATAGGTACAGTACCAACCTGGTACAGCCTGGTGCCAACGACATTTGGAAGAGCGTACCTTTTCCGGACCGGACCGATAGACATTCTCACGCTCCTCCTTCTCACAACTTGGAAACTTGAATGTCAAGTTCAAAGTTCACAAACTTCAGTGATGCTTTTTAGCTCTGCCGTCAAATGGACCTTTGTTTCAAAATTCATACTAGTTCACATATACATTACTCACGACCTCAAACAGTTCAAAAGGCCACATAACGCACGAATTCCGAGTCGGAAAACAATTCACCTCGGTCGCGACTTCGATCTTCAACCTCCCGAGCACCCTGGACTCCTGGCTGTGTTTGTCCTCCCTGGAGACACTTAGATTGGTCCACGTCGGCGAATTATTCAATATCATCTCGTCTAACCGTCGGTCTATCCTGTGGTCTTTTCGCCCTTATGATCTAACGGATAATCTGACTTCATTGGACCCTCCCGTTAATTATGTGTTCATTTCGAGAAACTAGCAATTGACGACTCGCACCTCTCTTGGCTTCAAAAATTCTGATGGTTCACAGTCGCTCGGAGTTTGTCCCTTGCTCCAGAATTTGCTAGCGCATTGCGCATGCTTTCGACATGCGCTAGCTTATTTCGGGCCCTCAAATCGGTCTTTACGGTACCGGGTATGGTCGATTCTCACCCCAGCTCATTGCTCGAGTGCCTAATCTCTCTCACAATCCACCACCGAGCGTACCGGAGTCGGTCGGTCTCTCGTCAGAGGCCCGATGTTTCAACTACAAGACCCTGTGTCCCCGGATGTACCTTCCCGCAACACAAGCTTCACGGTTTCAATGCTATATTCATATGTACATATGCATACTGTGTCGACCTTGGAGACGATGAAGTTCAGTCTCGGCGTTAAAGTCCCTCTTGGCCGTTCAATTCATCCGGGTATCACGAATCGCAGCCGAAAGCTACATCTATGACTGTAGGCTACTCTACTATACCAATCCCTGGCTTCTTTACAGGCATTCTTATCACTGATCGAGCCGGCCATTCGACGGAAGGTAGATACCCCCGACCGTACAATAGACTTGCGGGACTTGCGGGTGTTGCCTATAAATATGAAAAACTTAGATTGTCAGAAGCAGGCTCGCCTACTCGAGCTTCCGCCTCCCCATACCCGATTTGCGATCTCCTTTTCTCACCACATACAATCGCCCTGGCCCCTGGGCGTAGCATACCATACTTAAAATCTCTGATTCGTAGATGGAACTTTCGGAATATTCTAGGTCTTTTCTCTCAGCTCACGAACATGAGGTTTGTGGGAGTCATGAAAACCCGCGTCAAACCTATAGAGTTCTAGACGAATCTGATAATCACTCACGACTGCTCAGGACCATATGCCTCGAGAGGAAGCGTGTTTCCTTTGGTGTGGATGTGAATAATACAGAGTGGTTTTGTCCATGGATACAGCAACATATACCTATTCTAAGTCCCAAAGTCCGAGGAATACGCAGTATACAGGATGTGTATGACGCGTTTGAACAGAAATACATAGTGGAGAAAGAAGTGTGAAGCGAAACCGAACAGTCTATGGTCCCTCTTTTTATGATGGCGAGCGCGCGCCTTAGTTGACTCTCGTGATGGAGTCCTGCCTGTTCCGACCGGAAAAAAGAACGAAGTGAGAAGACTGTGGATCAAGGCGGCTCGAGGTAGCCTCACGGTAATCTAACGACATTGCCATTGTCGCACCTGATACTGTAGACTCGGCCTGCCTACCGTGAGATCTCGGTCAGTAAAGCGATGAACACGCGTTACAGAATACGCGCAGACTCACTTGTCCGTTGTCTGACGATTCGACGGTACCGTAGAGTACCTGGCCGTCGGCCCTGTAGAAGAAAACTCGTGTACCATTCTGTTCGAGACGAAAGTTATTGAGGCGTGGCGCTAGCATTAGAGGAGGAACAGTGGCTAACTGGCAAGCTGCTGGTCATCTTCTTTAAATAGCCAAAAAAATTGCAGTCGTTGGACTGGTTGGAGTAGCTTGCTTGAGGAGATAAGTGTCCAAGCAGCAGGAGTGCTCTTATACCAGTAGATGACCCAAAGTAAATGAAGGTCCTCGAACTTCGTCGATTATATGCCGAGGGTCATCTCTCTTGGGTGGATCGGAATGTGACTGATCTTGAGGGAAGGTACTCATGTAGTCAAATTATTAAATCGAACAAAATTGTTTTTTAAAGAAGATGGGGGCTCGTCACAGTAGGTGTACATACCGGCAGGAGTAGTGACATGGATTCCGAGGTCAAAATATCGGAATGCTTCCTTCCCATGTTACAGCGATCGAGTAATTGGGCACAGCTTGGAAGGTCTTGGGAGGGCGGCAGCTATAGATTGATCTGCATAGATCAAAAATAGTACGAAGGGTTAGTATGCCTTTATGAATCCTGAGCCCAAACGATCGCGAGGACGATTGGATCTCAATTTGAAGCAGGTGCACGTAATTTGGCAAGTGAAGATTCTGTGATAGAAATAATGGTCCTTATGGGATGACAACAAACGATCATGACGCAACATAATACTCGTCTCAAGGCGAGAATCAAGTAATGGCTGCACGCCTTGAAACAATTTGTAGTTCAAAGTACTTACACTGCTCATGTCGGCAACGCTGTGTGTGTTGACTCGCACTGGAGCTTTGAAAAAAAGGCACACGAGGTTTCGGGCTCGGGCAGAACCGACATTCATTGTAGGTCCTGGGGACGGCTGAGACTTGAAAATGAAGATGAAGGTCCCAGAAAAAGTGCGTGCTTCAAAGCCACTGGCACTCGTTGTGCTGTAGTTGGTCATGCCAGGGAGTTTGTCAATGTTTGCGATGGCTTTGAGCAGCGCTCAGCGCAGGCGTGCATTACAGCGGGCATGCCTGCTCCAACATCGACTTCAAAGAACAATGCGCCTCGACACGACATGTCTGTGATTCTCGTTACTGGATCTTACGACCACGAAATAAGGTTCTGGGAAGCTTGGAGTGGTATATGCTCGCGCACGATAACTCGAACGGGTGAATCTGGCGTAAGTCCAACGAGCTCCTGCTGTAGCCTGCTGTTGAACCTGACTGAAACGGCTCTCTATCTCCCAGCAAGTCAACCGTCTCGCTATTTCTCCCGAGTAAGCTCCTTTGCTCTCGTTAAACTCGGTTTTCAAACTCAATATTGGTCAGTAAACGTCTCCTGGCTGCTGCGATCCACAAGAAAGTCAATATTTATGACATCGCCAGTGCCTCTTCAGAACCTGTACGTGGCCATCGTGCTCTGTATAGGCGCGGGTTTGACTAAAGAAATTGAAGCTAATAACCTTTGAAGGCCACACCAAGAATGTAACATCCGTATCGTTCCATTCTGAAGGTAAATGGCTGGTAACAGGAAGCGAGGACTCGACCATCAAAATATGGGATCTAAGGCGCGTATGCCTTCAGAGCTCAAGGATGTTCACTAACTTTTTCGGGCCAAGTAGGAGTGGTCACCTCCACCGCACCTACGATAACTCCAATCCCGGTCGGCACCAAAGTCTTTTTGCTACACCCTACTCCTAATCTCCATCGCCCTTCATATTGTAGTCAATGATGTCTGCGTTCATCCAAATCAAGGAGAGCTCATTTCATGCGACCAATCTGGGAGCATCAAGCAGTGGGATCTGTCGGAGAACATCTGCTCGCACGAACTAGTGAGGAATGACGCACTCTTTACTTCTCGAACTCACAACATTTCCTCCTAGACACCCGCCGGCAAAACGCCAATACGTTCAGTTAGTTTGGCTCTGGATGGGTCGTGCCTTGTGGCAGGCAATAACAAGGTACGTTGTCATCACTTCGTAAGACCGATACGTCTCAAGAACTTCTACTAGGGCCAATGCTACGTTTGGAAGGTCAATGACGAAAGCTCAGGCTACCCCCGCTTCCAAGCTGTTACTACCTTTCATGCCCACAACAAATATCTGACCCGGTGTCTCCTCAGCCCTGATGTGAAGTAGGCATCGTCATCTTTCCGTCAGAGTCTGAAAAATAGATTGATGGGCCCATCCAGATCTCTTGCAACTTGTTCCGCCGACACTACTGTCAAGATATGGTCAATATCTTCGAACTACGAATTCAAGCAAGAAAAGGTGTTAGCCGGCCACCAACGTTGGGTCTGGGATTGTGCCTTCAGTGCTGATTCCGCTTACCTTGTTACTGGTAAATGAACCGCAATTCGTTTCTGAAGCCCTGCTCATTTAACTCTGGCAGCTTCATCGGATCACACGGCACGTTTGTGGGAAATGGCCTCTGGAGAGACGGTCAGACAGTACAATGGTCACCACAAAGGTACCGGTTTCATACTACGCGATCTGCCTCCTACCCTAATTGACCGAGTCTCTAGCTGCTGTGTGTTGTGCACTGCACGACGGTGCGGGCTAGTATCAAGAATTTTGACGGAGCAGAAGTTGATTTTCGCAGTGCACGTGTCAATAAACAGTCCATATGTACGTTTATCTTCCGAATGACGATCATACAGATGTTTCCATCCCCAGGAGACGTTCGTATTCACCAAACAACTCCGAAAACGGGTTCTATTCCATGCGTTCTGAGAACATGAAGTTGAGGGTGAAGTACCCTAATCGAAGTCCACTTCGCGCTCCAGCAGTCTGGCTCAAGTCTCTACTTGGTGGCAGGCTCGTCAAGCTTCTCTTGACCTCGTGTCAGCGATAGCACATTTTTGTACTAGGCGCCAATGTCATGTTCGCAGATCGTCGGAGGAGTTTCGGAAACCGATCTGCCACTTCGAGTTTAGAACGACATAAAGGAAACCTCCCATGTTGTTGAAACACTCTTTGAAGGGTCTCGAGCTCATTTTCCTCCCCCTCTCAGGCAATCCTGCTGGCAAACGCATGTCGTGTTGGGACCTGTCTCCGGCGACCGGACACGGTGGAGCCGCTCCCGCGAACCTACCATCCACCTAGCAAATCTCACCTCTCCCTCACGTCGTACGATCTCCGCGGTTGGTTGGACTTGATCGTACTGCTTCTTTCAGGTCGATCCAGGCCTTGCGTCCTCTCTGGTCTACTTTATTTGAAGATAATTAGCATCAACAGGGAACATTCATATTCGACCCTCTGGGCTTGCCAATGCCCAATTCTCCATATGCCCTGAAACTTCGAGTCTTTTAGCAAGGCTGCACAGTTTGACTCCCAGGCCCTTGTCATGTAGAACCACTCGCCGAATGCGACAAGATCCTCTGTATCGTTTCCCTTGATGCAAGTGTCCCCTCGTCCGTCCGAACATTGAACAAATCATCTCACCGTTTTGAATCAATCATTCAACTTCAGCGATTGGTACGCTGTCAAACCGTATTCTGGAATGCAATCCGTGTTCCCGGGCCAGGCTACGTTCAATGAGGATGCTTCTGACGGAAGGCCGTTTGTTGGATCAGGAAGGGGAGCGGATTGCGTCCTCTCCAAGGGGATGTACGTGGTCAAATTGTTACACTCACTTTCACCTTTGCACTAAATATCACCTAGAAGCTCGCAGCATCCAAAAGAATTGTCTCCGCCTTGGAAATTTTGCTCGTCGAGCTGAGTTGAGTTAGACTTCTCTTGACTGACTCGCAGCATGTCGCGATGGAGAAAACTTGTGAACGTTTTGTTACCCCGGCCGAAGTCCTGACAGGTTGAATCTCGGGAAGGGGGTCTGGGTCAACCTCAGGTCATGCTGGGGACAATAAGGAGGACTGTCAGTGGCCCCGGTCAGTGGCAAAAACCCATGCGCAATTTATTCATCCGGGACGGTTGCGGTAACGCCGAGCTCAAAGGTACATGTTGCGACAGAGGCTACTGACATTGACACCGACGAATACATTTTGTGAGCTGCTTTACCGTCCTTCTCTCTCATGGATCGCACGAGTAATTCAATGGGACGCGGGGTCTTGCGAGTCGTGCGGGATTGGAGTTGGAAGGTTTGCAGAGAGGTTCCCGTTAGGGAGAACGCATTTAGGACGAGAAGAGAGCTCCACTTAGTATGCATGTACTGAGCATCCGGAAATTATGCAACATGAGCCGGCGAGCAAGGCCTGCTGCAGGTCGCTTTGCCCTGGGCCGCCGTTACCGACGCGCCGGGAGGCCGCAGGGAGCGGAGGATGGAGGGTGTCGGGTATTTGTCCGAGCCCCGGAATATACCGAGTATGTAGAGATAACGGAATCCCGTACAGAGAATAACGGGAGATCGCTGATTGGCTGCAGATAGGGTCAATTTCTCCGCAATCTCTTTTTTGATTTGAATCGGTCGGTAGTTCCGCTTGTCCTCCTCTGACCTTGACCATCACCATCGCACACTCATTCTCTGCATCCTTCATCCCAGAAAGCATTGTACTGTGTACAAAAATATCGTCTCTTCTCTAAAATCATAGCTTTTACATGGCTAGCGCCCTCCCCGACAACTTTTCAGACTCTTTACCGCTAGTTGCCGACACTGCTTCCGCAGAAAATATCACCAGTTTTCATGCTGTAGAACGCGATCCTTCTTCATGGGATGGCTCTTTGCCAGCAAATCAGGGTCTCTATCTCAATGACAACGAGAAAGATTCGTGTGGTGTCGGTTTTGTCTGCCATGTAAAAGGTAAACCGACCCATAAAATCGTCTCCGATGCACGCCAGCTCTTGTGCGCGATGACTCACAGAGGTGCTACGGGTGCGGATAGCAGGGATGGGGATGGTGCAGGGGTCATGACCGCAATTCCTCATCAGTTCTTTGTGCGGGAAGCAGAGCGAGAAATTGGATGTGCTTTGCCTGAGGCAGGCGAGTACGCAGTTGGAAACGTCTTCTTCAGAGCCGATCCTGTCCAACTTCAGAGCCAGCAAGCAGCCTTCTCGAGGATCGCGAACGATCTCGGACTCCGAGTCCTGGGGTGGAGAGAGGTACCCACTGATGGGTCGATTCTCGGCCCGGCATCGAGCAGCAAGGAACCTACCATCCTCCAACCTTTCGTCGTTTTACGCGCTCACTACGGCGACGGAAACGTAAGCCAAAACGGAACATTCGATGCGAAGTATTTCGAGCGACAGCTATACGTTCTCCGAAAGCATGCAACGCATACCATGTCGGTAACTTTCTAATTACTCTTTTTACGATCGAAAGCTCAATGACTTGAATTCCTGCCTTGAAGTACGCTCGCTAAGGGATTCTACGTCTGCTCCCTCTCATCGAAGAACATCGTCTATAAGGGACAACTTTCGCCCCCACAAGTGTACAACTACTACCACGATCTCAACCACGTCTACTACAAGTCCCATTTCACCCTCGTACACTCTCGTTTCTCCACGAACACCTTCCCCAGTTGGGACAGAGCTCAGCCTATGCGATGGGCCGCTCACAATGGTATGTCAAACCCTGTCATGTATTGCCCTGAACATTGTCGGTCTAACGACTCGCCCAGGTGAAATCAACACCGTTCGCGGCAATAAGAACTGGATGCGGGCTCGTGAAGGTGTCCTTTCTTCCGAGCTTTTCGGCGATGAGCTGGACCTCCTTTACCCTATCATTGAAACCGGTGGTTCCGATTCCGCTGCCTTCGACAATGTCCTCGAGTTACTCGTCGTCAACGGCGTCATTTCCCTTCCGGAGGCAGTCATGATGTTAATTCCCGAAGCATGGCAGGGTAATGAGAACATGGAGCCCGGAAAGAGAGCATTCTACAACTGGGCTGCGTGTCTTCAAGAACCTTGGGATGGTCCCGCCTTGTTCGCATTTAGTGACGGGCGATACTGTGGTGCCAACCTTGACCGTAACGGTCTAAGGCCGTGCCGATTCATCGTCACCAACGACGACATTATGATCTGTGCTTCCGAAGTCGGTGCCCTGTACGTGTCTCCGGAGAAGGTGGTTCAAAAGGGTCGTCTGAAGCCTGGTCGCATGCTTCTAGTCGACACGCTTGAAGGAAGGATAGTTGATGACAAGGAGCTAAAACGCACCACTGCCGCCAAGCAGAACTTTGCCTCTTGGGTCGAGTCCCATGTTCTCCATGTTCCCAACATCGTTAAACGCTCGATTCGTGGTGGCGCCCATCTCGAGCCAGTTCTCGATGATTTCACCCTCAGTACCGATCCGAAATTACTTGCGTTTGGTTACACGGTCGAGCAATTGAGCCTTTTGATTCTGCCCATGGTTTCCGACGGCAAGGAGGCGCTCGGGTCGATGGGTAACGATGCCCCACTTGCTTGTATGGCCACCCAGCCACGACTTATATACGATTATTTCCGTCAACTCTTCGCCCAGGTCACTAATCCCCCCATTGATCCTATTCGAGAGAACATTGTCATGTCCCTCGAGGCCTACGTTGGCCCGGAAGGCAACTTGCTCGAAATGAAGCCCCAGCAATGTCATCGTATCTTGCTACCCTCTCCAATTGTCACCATCGAAGAGATGAATGCCATGAAGCACCTCAAGTTAGCATACACCACCTGGCCCTCTCGCACGATCGACATTACCTTCCCCAAAGAAGAGGGTCTTCCCGGCTACCAGCTTGCCCTGGAGCGTGTCTGCAGCGAAGCCACCCAGGCTATCGATGATGGAGTCAAGGTCGTTATCCTGTCTGACCGTGCCACCGGTCCTAATCGAGTACCGCTGTCTGCCTTGGTCGCCTGCGGAGGTGTACATCACTTCTTGGTGCAGGAAAAGAAGCGCGCTAAGATTGCGCTCATGGTCGAAACTGCCGAGGCCAGAGAGGTGCATCACCTCTGCGTACTTCTCGGATATGGTGCAGACGCTATCTGCCCTTGGTTGTTGATGGAAACGATCCACAAAGTCGGACGTGAAGGCCTGTAAGTGATGCGTTTACCCTTAGCCTTCAGGATTTCAACTGAGTCGCTCGCAGAATTAAAGGTGACAAGGCCGTCAGTGATCTTATGGATAACTACAGAACGTCTGTGGACAATGGTATCCTCAAAGTCATGTCCAAAATGGGTATCTCTACGTTGCAGTCTTACAAGGGTGCCCAGATCTTCGAGATTCTCGGGCTTCACCAACACGTCGTCGAACGCTGCTTCATTGGATCGGCTAGTCGTGTGCAGGGTGCCACCTTTGACCTTCTCGCTATGGACGCGTTCGAGCTCCACGAACGTGGTTGGCCCTCCCGCGAGACTGTCATCCCACCTGGGATGCCTGAGTCTGGAGAATATCATTGGCGGGACGGAGGCGAAGCTCATATCAACGACCCCGCCGGTATCGCCAATTTGCAAGATGCTGTTAGGGAAAAGAACCAGGGCGCATATGATGCGTACGCCCGCAATGCGGATGCGCAGACGCGTGCCGTTCACCTCCGTGGTCTCTTGGACTTCCGTTATGAAAATACGACACCCATTCCCATCGAGCAGGTTGAGCCGTGGAACGAGATTGTTCGTCGCTTCGTAACCGGTGCTATGTCGTACGGATCGATCTCAATGGAAGCCCACTCTACTCTCGCGATTGCCATGAACCGTCTTGGTGGCAAATCGAACACCGGGGAAGGTGGTGAGGATGCGGAACGGTCTCAGGTCCTGGGTAATGGGGATACCATGCGGTCAGCCATCAAGCAAGTAGCTTCCGGTCGATTCGGTGTCACGTCCAACTACCTCGCAGACGCCGACGAACTCCAGATCAAGATGGCGCAGGGTGCGAAGCCCGGAGAGGGTGGTGAGCTTCCAGGGCATAAGGTTTCGGGCTCTATTGCGAGGACCCGGCACTCCACTGCCGGTGTTGGTCTCATTTCCCCACCCCCTCACCACGACATCTATTCCATCGAGGATTTGAAGCAATTGATCTACGATCTCAAATGCGCCAATCCTCGCGCTCGTGTCTCCGTCAAGCTTGTGTCGGAGGTGGGAGTGGGTATCGTTGCCAGTGGGGTCGCTAAGGCGAAAGCTGACCACATCCTCATCTCGGGACACGACGGTGGTACTGGTGCTTCCCGTTGGACTGGCATCAAGTACGCCGGTCTTCCTTGGGAACTCGGTCTCGCCGAGACGCATCAGACACTCGTTCTCAATGACCTTCGAGGTCGAGTAACTGTCCAGACTGACGGGCAGATTCGCACTGGTCGTGACGTTGCCATCGCTTGTTTGTTGGGTGCGGAAGAGTGGGGATTTGCGACAACTCCCCTGATTGCCATGGGCTGTATCATGATGAGGAAATGCCATTGTAAGTCGTCACCGGACTGCCTTTGCTTTGCGTTCCTGACCTGTTTCGCTAGTGAACACCTGTCCAGTCGGAATTGCTACCCAGGATCCCCAGCTCCGCGCTAAGTTCGCGGGACAGCCCGAGCAGGTCATCAACTTCTTCTACTATCTGGCAGAAGAGCTTCGTGGATACATGGCAAAACTTGGATTCCGTACCATCAATGAAATGGTTGGCAGGGCCGATATGCTGAAAGTTGACGAGAAGTTGCGAACGACCAAGACCACTCATCTCGACCTATCTGCTGTCTTGAAGCCTGCTTGGCAGATGCGACCAGGTGCGGCAACCTACCGCGTCCGGCAGCAGGATCACAAGCTGTACATCCGCCTCGATAACAAGTTCATTGACGAAGCCGAGCCCGCATTGACCAAAGGGCTGCCGGTTCATATCGACTGCGACGTAGTCAACACCGATCGTGCTCTCGGAACATCTTTGTCCTACCGCGTTTCCAAAGCCTATGGCGAAGAAGGTCTGCCTCGAGACACGATCCACATCCGCATGAAAGGTTCTGCCGGCCAGTCCTGTGGCGCTTTCCTGGCGCCTGGTATTACCATAGAACTCGAAGGAGACGCCAATGACTATGTTGGAAAGGGTCTATCAGGTGGCCGCCTCATTGTCTATCCCCCAAAGAACTCCGTGTTTAAGGCTGAGGAGAACATCATCATCGGAAACGTTTGCTTGTACGGTGCCACTTCTGGAGAAGCCTTCATTCGTGGCGTGGCTGCGGAGCGATTCGCAGTCCGTAACTCCGGTGCCAATGCTGTAGTTGAAGGCACTGGTGATCATGGATGCGAGTACATGACGGGTGGACGTGTTGTTGTACTTGGAACCACGGGACGTAACTTCGCTGCAGGAATGAGTGGTGGTATTGCCTACGTGCTCGATACTGCGCATACGTTTGCTTCCAAAGTGAACATGGAGCAGGTGGAGCTCGACAAGGTCACAGACCCTCGCGAAATCGCTGCCCTTCGCAGCCTCATTGAAGACCATCGTCACTTCACTGGTTCCGAGGTAGCTGATCGAGTCTTGCATGACTTCCACCACTTGCTGCCGATGTTTGTTCGTGTCATGCCCCTGGACTACAAGCGGGTTCTGGAGGAAAAAGCTGCCAGGGAGAAGGAAGAAAAACTTCGGTCTAGCGTCATCGATTTGATCCCGTCTCGAACTGCCAGTCAAGTTGATCTTGCATCTGAAGGCCTGGAAGAGATTCTGCTTCCCAATCGTTCCCTCCCCTCTCCCAGGCGACATGAGCCGTCTGTTGTGGACCTTGAGGATTCTCTCGTTGACGAGTCCACAACAAAGCAACGTCTCGGAAAACTCGACAAGACCCGCGGATTCATGAAGTACAAGCGACTTGCTGAGGCTTATCGTCCGGCGCGCAAACGTGTCAAGGACTGGAAAGAGATTTCCGGCCGTCTTACCGAGAACGAGCTGAAGTATCAGTCTGCTCGTTGCATGGATTGCGGTGTTCCTTTCTGCCAGTCGGATACTGGTTGCCCTATCTCCAACGTCATTCCCAAGTGGAACGATTTGGTGTTCAAGGGTCAATGGAGGGATGCCTTGAACCGTTTGTTGTTGACGAACAACTTCCCGGAGTTCACCGGACGCGTCTGTCCTGCTCCCTGCGAGGGCGCTTGTGTTCTGGGAATCAACGAACAGCCAGTCGGTATCAAGAGTATTGAGTGTGCTATCATTGATAAGGTGAGCTTATTATATAGGATTACCGACAAGGGCTCGTGCTGACTATATCTTCAGGGCTTCGAAATGGGTTGGATGGCTCCAAAGCCTCCTTCATTCCGCACTGGGAAGAGGGTTGCAGTCATTGGATCTGGTCCCGCCGGCTTGGCGTGCGCCGATCAGCTCAACAAGGCCGGACACACTGTCACCGTGTACGACCGAAACGACCGAATGGGTGGTCTGTTGATGTATGGTATTCCCAAGTGAGCACATCGTTTTGTTGCTGTCTAGGTCAGGGATTAATTTCACCAAACCAGCATGAAACTCGACAAGGCCGTCGTCCAACGTCGTCTTGATCTCATGGCTGAGGAAGGCATTACATTCGTGCCCAATGCAAATGTCGGTGTTGACATCGACGTTGACGAGATTAGCGAGGAGAACGATGCTCTCGTCATTTGTACTGGTGCGACCTGGCCCCGAGATCTTAAAATCCCTAACCGAGAGGCCGATGGAATTCACTTCGCTATGGAGTTCCTGCAGGTATGTCCTTTTGCTTCGTATACACCCGGAGTTCCGATCTGAGATTCCGGCGATAGTTGAACACCAAGTCTCTATTGGACTCCGAGCTTCAAGATGGCTCGTACATCAGCGCCAAGGGCAAGGATGTCATAGTCATCGGCGGAGGAGACACTGGTAACGACTGTATCGGCACGTCGATGCGCCATGGGGCGAAGTCTGTGACCAACTTTGAGCTGTTGCCCAAGCCCCCTCACGGCAGAGGAAGGGATAACCCCTGGCCACAATGGCCACGGTACGTCTCTGTCATGTTCCCTACTCTCTCGTCCTGAACTTACCGGATTTCAGAATCTTCCGTACCGACTACGGTCACACGGAAGTTGCTGCTCACTTTGGCAATGGTGGGTATGAGGGTACACTCTCCTGAACTCAGGCTGACCCAGATTTCAGATCCCCGAGAGTACTGTATCTCGACCAAAGACTTTGTCCTCGATGATGAGGGAAAGCTCAAGGGATTGAATACCGGTAAGCACCATTGCTAGTCGACTGGAGTTGTTTCTCACCATAAATCAACATAGTCCGTGTCGAGTGGACCAAGGACAGCGGCGGCAAATGGAAGATGGAGGAAGTTCCAGGATCCGAGAAGTTCTTCCCCGCACAACTTGTCTTCCTTGCTCTTGGATTCTTGGGTCCTCAAGCCGAGCTCCTCAAAGCCCTGAACGTCAAGCAGGATGCTCGCTCCAACATTCAGACTCCTCATAAGGTACGCCGATGATAGTGATATGAATACACAGGTGTCGCTTACTCGAATACATCTAGAAATACTCGACGAACGTAGAGGGAATTTTCGCCGCCGGAGATTGTCGACGTGGACAATCGTTGATTGTCTGGGGTATCAAGTACGTTGTTTGGCTGTGACCCGGATGCCTTCTTACTAATGCATGGAATAGCGAGGGACGAGGAGCCGCTGCTGAAGTGGATGCTTGGCTGCAAGGCAATACACGCCTGCCCGCCGCCGGTGGTATCAAGCAAAGGGTTAGTCCAACTCTCATGACAGTGGGAATGAACGCTAATCTCTTCCCTCAGACTTTCGTCCCTCCCCCTAGCAAGCTTTCCCGTGGGTTGCGGGCACAAGAGGTGGTGGCCTGATGAATCAGTGATGACTTTCACGTATCTTTCTTGGTGTAACTGTACTTGTTTTCGGGAATCACTCTGTAGTCTCTATTTTCTTTTCCAATGTAATGATTGTTCTGACGAACCCTCACACCGCGAACTTCTGTGCCCAAAGTATGACACTTTGAAGGTCATCGGTTCATCAACCAGCGTATGTGTACGTCTTGAAGGATATAAAGCACGATGTGTTTATTGACGGGTACCTACTCTACCTTCATTACTGAGTCAATTCTGGCGGTCTGGATGCGCTTGGTCAAGTGCACAATCGTAGTGAACCCGCCCAACAAGGTGGTAACGACATATTGTATCTAAAAAAGTAGAAGTCAAATACTTAGGCCTGGCTCATTTCCTCAAGAAATAAGAGTCTCACCCCGACAATGAATCCTGTTTGATGTTTCCGACATAGATAGGCGGTATAGCAAGCCTCGAGGATGTGGGCTACAGCAACGATCTTCCATATCACTTCCGGGAAACGGCCAAGGTATGGATAAGCGAGTTTGACTGGTAGGTACAACGGCGAGGAGCTATCCCTCGGAGCGTAGTTGTAGTACGCGAGGGGTGCTATGAGTGCGATTGCTCCGAATGTCCTCATAGGGAACTCATATGTGGTGATCTTGGGCGCCTTAATCTAAAGCCGCAATCGTCAGCCTAGAGTTCTGAGGCGGCACGAAGAAAACGACGGACCATTCCCAGACCTTCCTGGGCGTGTGCTTTCATCTCCAAGAGCCTAGGTTTGACGTCCTCATATCCTGATAGCGGGGGTTCTATGGGCACCCGCACGGGTTTGATAGTTCCATTCTTGAAGACACAGTTCAAGTTCATTCCCTAGGAGGTCTTTATAAGCCTCATAAAGAGCACCAAACGAGATTAGGACTCACCTTGGAGTCAATGCCAGTCATTTGCGCACTCTTTATCGGTTCGTCAACTTTGCCGTACCATTTAGCATACGCGACGAGAGTATCTGGGTGGCTCGTCATGTACATGCAAAGGAATGAGGACTTTTCAGCTACTGGGTCGGCCATGGTGAAGGTAGAAGTTCAAGGAACAAAGAACACAGGAACCAACAGAGCAACACAGGAACATGGTGCAACGGTTGATTTGTCTTGAGGCAACGCGTGGCGGCCCGACGTTTAATACGAGTGGCAATGGATGTGGCTGTGTCCGGCAATACAAAGCGTTACCGACTTCCCCGGCTGAGCCGCTAGTCCCTTCACTCTGACCACTATCTTCTCAGAATGGTACAAATTCCTCACTATCGCTCTTTTCCCTCAATTGATAATCGCCTTTGATAGCATGGAGTAAAGCGCGTTCCGCTCACTGAAGAAGCCTTGCAAGCAAAGAAGAAAAGGGAGGAGACCCAAATCGCTGCATATCTGAAGTTGACAGATGATGTCCTTGCTCGAGTTCGTCCTTGCAAAGTACTCCTTCATGAGCATTGTATGCCAACTCGTCATCCAGAAAAAGAAGAAAGACTACTCGAAAGAGGCACTGGACCTCACTACCACGTTGTTGCGAGATAATGCAGAGTTTTACACCGTCTGGAACTACCGTCGGTATATCCTCCTTCACGGAATCTTTCCAGCAAGGTACGGGCACAAGAACCCCCTACACGGGAATTTCTACTGAATGTATTGTATCACCAGTTCTCCGACCGAAATAAACGATCTATTGACGGACGATCTTTCTATGACCACGGCTGCGCTCAAGAGGCTGCCTAAAGTGTACTGGATCTGGAACCATCGCCGATGGTGCTTGGAAAACGTACCGGATGGGCCGGGAACCGCGGAGGAGGGAGATGTTCTCGGATGGAAGAAATCGAATTGGAATAAAGAGCTCTATGTAGTAGAGAGAATGCTCGATGCAGATCCGAGAAACTGTAAGTCTTGTTCGTTACGATGCACCTTCGAGTCTAACGCTTCCAGTTAGTCCATGCGTGGAACTATAGGAGATACGTCCTGGCCAATATGCCCAATACCAAACCAGAAACCGCGGAACTCGCATACACCACGAAGAAGATCGAGTCTAGTCTTACAAACTTCAGTGCATGGCACCAGCGATCGAAAGTGTTATCGTCCTTGTGGGCGAAAGGAACAGTAGATCCAGTTACCTCAAAGGAGGAAGGTATGTCTCTCCCAGTGAGCCTCTCCGAGTAAGCTCTCGAACCACCACCTATAGAATTCGATTTGGTGAAGAACGCGATCTTCACCGAGCCTAGTGACCAAAGTGCATGGATTTACCATCGATGGCTCGTCGGTTTCGGTAAGCGTTGGTTGACAGCACCCGTTACACTCGAACTCATACTCATACTCTTCAGGTGCCGATAAGGAGCTATTGGAACGGGAGATATCTGTGATTCAGGAGCTTCTCGATGAACAGCCGGATAGTAAATGTGAGTTGGGTGGAATGCAGTCGTGTGCTCCCGTCCGATAGCCTTGTCTTATTCCCACAGGGTGCATGGACTCTCTGGTATACTACAAGCGGCTCCTCATGCAAGAGGACCCGGAAGCAGACAAGGGTATCCTGATGGAAGACTGCCTTCGACTTCTGCAGGAACTTCGAACGGTCGACCCCGAGCGGAAACAGCGATACCTCGACATCGGTTCGTTACGGTCTATTCGTTTCATACGTTCTTATCATCGAGTTTGTTTGTTTCTTGCAGAACAAGAATTGACACAGTTGTAGATGAGGTTTGTTTTCCTGATTATGACACTTCGTGGTAGGCAAGCACTATCCAAGGATTGTTTGGCGACGGACTTGCTTCTTAGCACTTGCATTCGTTGGGCTTGCAGGCGCAGCTATACATCAAATGAGACCGGTCAGAAGCAATTGAACAGTGGTTTGAGTGACGCACCTGGCACCGCAGCTGCACTTGTCATTACCACAATTCTGGGAGACGGGGACTTCAACGTTCTGTGATTACCAGATGAGGTGTGTCAGACACGGTGAAACTTCGGGACGACGTGAAAGAAGCCTGACGTACGGCGAACATTGTGATTTCTGAGATGCTTTGAACTCGAGCGAGAATTCGATCTGGATAGAGACTGAGGTATGCCCTTTTTTATGTCAATTTTTGAGGGGTATTTGTTGGTATTTAGAGAATCGAGACCCTCATGGGCTATCGATATCTGAAATCAGTTCCATACGGCCTCATACGGTGGAACGCTGCGGAGCGTCGATTATTCTGATCCAACCGTATGTGACCTTCGGTTCCGTTCGCCGCAACGGTACTTATGTCTCCGCCACTTTTCTTTATGATCTCTGTTCTCGAACAACAAACTGGTGATAGTGGTTTATAGGCACGGCTCGGCGTGGAGCGCAGTGACTAACTTGTCTGAAGTTCGTCAAACAGAGAAAATCGGAACGATCTTGCAGGAAACGTGCACTGAAAGATATTATCCAGTAAAATCACAGCTACTTGTAATCCTCTCTCCACGGGGTTGTATAACATACACGTACTTCAAGAATTCGTCGAGACATGATCCAGAGACGATTGGTCTGGGCTCTGGGGACTGAAATACACGCAAGAGCATCAAGAATTCCCGTCAACGTTCGGGCCAAGTACCTGTTCCGGACTTGTATTAAGGACAGCATCGAAACCTTATCATCGTCAATGCTTCCCCATCCACTTCAAAAACAGACTCCATTGCACGCCGGGTGTTGCTTCTAGCTGGAACTATTTGGAAGTGATCAAAGGGCAAATGGGAGAATGTTGGAACTACGGCCTTCTCCACTGATTCCTGTAACCGGCGCAAGGTACGTTGTGTGGGGTAAGGTTCACTCTCACTTTCGAGTTGATTCGTGGAGGGCAGGGGGACGAGATAAATGGTAGTGAGGTTGGGTAATCGCACGACTCGAGCGATGAAAGAAGCCTGAGGTTCAACAAGAAAGTAACCATATACGCACTCAGGAAAACATACAACAATGTCAGTTTCTCCTCCACCCGGGCGAATCTCGTCAGGATCTGGTGCGACGGAGAGAGTTGACAACTACTTGCATTCGTCGAAGACGTCCAGGTTGCGGAATCCGATCAGATCATCTATTTCTCCGTGCACGACGGGATCAGAGCGAGTTCTCTGAGAATATTCTGATGCCGGCGAAGGATATCGTTGTAAAAACTCTGGGCAAATCAATCAGACTGCTCGTCCGTATCTGCCTCACCAGGTCTAAACTCCAGTATCTCCAGGTCTTGGGTCGACGGAGATTGCAATAAATCAACAACTCTTCAGAAGCTTTGCCGCAGGAGATACGATGAAGGGGAACCCGAGTATTTGAGCTGGGTCCATCGAGCAATTTCCGCAAGGAGCCGAAATCAGAGCTCCAAGATTGCGGAAGCTCAATGGAACTGAGTGACTGCAGATGGTGTCGGACCTGCGGAGATACTTGGATGGATCATCCGGTCAATAGAAGGGAGCGGAGTTGCAACGCATTTGGAGGTACGTTCCGGAACAGATCCTGGAAAGGCAGAGAACCTTGGCGATAGAATGTCGTGTCTAGCTCAAGGTGAGTGAGAAGGGAGGTTCTGGACGAAAACGGTAGAGAGGGACGACATGAACTGTTTGACGTCCGATAGTCCGGATAAGACCTGGCCTTTCTGTTGGATGGCGAGTCTTCGCAAAGTCCCGTTCTTCAGATAATGGAGAGGTAGCATAGACGGGTCAATGTCGGTGAGGATTTGAACGTCGACAAGGTGAGGAAAAAGTCCGGGTGATTCAAGAACTGGCTTATACATATCGTCCAAATCCATTGTTGGGATACGCCGCCTGTGGTCATATAAGAAGATCAGATACTCAAGGCACTCCTGCACTTCAAGGTGAATATACGAGACCCACTTCACAGATCTTGCTGCAATGCTTTTGGCAGGATCTCTGGAAGCTTTACACACGTCTTCGTAATCTCGTCCGCATCTCCAGGCGCGGGGAATTGCAACCTATGCGATCTACGGCTACGGCGAGGGCGGGGATGTTCCTTCCAGGGATCCAATGATTTGATTTCTAGTCTCCGAAACTTACCCGCTGGTGCACGGCTAAGCTCCTCGAGCATTGAAATGCTTGATCTAAAACCATGTCGATTGAGGTGCAGGATGATTGGGAACACCTCCCACATAACGGAATCTGCAGTCGCATTTGCCATTGACCGATCTTTTAACCGCTCGTAGGCTTTGGACATCGTTTCCGGCCTATGCATTAAAAATCTGAGCCTTCAGGGGCGGCAAAAGTGGAGATGTCGAACCAAACGAGCAATTTCGTGAACAATTTCGTTTGGAAGGGAATCGAAGGCAGTCTAAGGCGGTGGACATGGTATGTCAGACTCAAGAAAGCTGGAGAAAGATCAGTGTCAGAGTTTCTTGAATAACGTGACGGGAATCGATAAGATACGATATGATCTTATCTAGCTGTAGTATCTTATCCAGCTTCACCTGAACAGGGTTGAACCCCCAAATTCAGTGATGACAGTCGCCCATCCTATCTTCCAAAGATCTCAAGAATAGATTATCATTGGGGTATCTCTGATCGCAAATTATACACTTCAATTTCGGCTGACCGACCGCACGAATAGGTCCAGATCCCAACGACGATGAAGCCGACTCCAACCATCTTGCAGCATCTTGCGTTGAAGCCCGTCGAATGTAGCCCTCTTTCTCTGCCCATACTCATCGCCTCCGAGCGGTACCCATCATACACGAAAAAGGGAGTTCAGGATCGCTGAAACGAATTGTGTCTCCGTCCTTTGCTCCTATTTTCTCTCTCAACTTTTCTAATGCTAAAGTTATCTTCAATCACCACAGACTTCAGGGAAGTCGGAAATTACGCGTATTATCGTGACCAAACTTCTTACTTGCAACTCACGCAAAAGCATCAATCTACTCTGCTCAGTGTTCCACCCAGCTACGGAAAGTCAACGATGGTCTCTATGCTCAAATATAACTACGATATCAGCCACGGACGCGATTTCAAAGACGTTTCCAAGCACACAGAAGCTATCCATGGCGAGTGGCAGCCGACTACGTGCTGAGCGCTGAGTGCTCGAACTGGACTTTGGTGGTCACGACGTGGCGGCGGAAGGCTTCGATCTGAACGACATAATCAACGAAGGGCTGTGGAGGTTTGTGGACAAATACCACCTTTTAGATCCCCTCGGATGGAGCTGGGAGTACTTGAAGGATTTGTTGGCGACTTGGACTCTGCTCAACGTCTTAGTGAGCCCAATTCCCTCTCAGCACTCATTCTATCGTTTGATACATTGAGAAAGCAAGCCGCGACATCGCTGTTCTCATCGACAACTACGATGCTGCATTCTGGGATCTGTACCGGCCTTCCGTCGACACCGAATGCTTTTCGGATTTTATGATACGTTGGTGTCTTTGGTGCAGGTAGGGAGGATCTTCCACATCTTCCTTGCTGGCGCAGAGCCGATTCTCTCGATGGTCTCAGAACAGCTCTTTCGAATAACACGCAATGTCGTGCTTGACCAACTGCACAAGACCGGTCCTTTGAAGAAGATGTCCAGGATATCGCCGGGGTGCTGAATACACTTGGACAAAGGGACCGACGAGTTTTTAAAATCCCAAGAGGCGAAAAAGGTGTTGAAGTTCGGTGGTGAGTGGTACGGGCTGTCATGTCGGGCTGTAGACAACTTTTTTGCAAGGAAGTTGGCGGAGAAGATCAGGGATGCTCCTGATATAACACCCGAAGAGAGTATTCCGCTGGTGTATCAGTATGTTTAGTTTGGGATGAAACTCCCATCGTTGTTTTCACTTTGGAGTTTGCTGCCAATATCTATGCCATTTGCGCTGTCATCTATGATTGTAGGCTGAGCAAATAGCAGACCTGTAACAGGCTCGTCAATGATCGGCGATTCCTCTTCAGTGAATTCCTGTCCGTGGGTCGACAGTATTATATGGAATCCGCATGCTGGGGTCGGCAAGTTCACTTCGTGTACAGCATTAGAGGCACAGCAATAGCAAATATAACCTGTACAATACACTGAACCTACAATCAGATATCTTCATCATCAGATATGTGTATCTCATCTGCGTTGGCAGTCACAGCGGGAGCAGCAGCTTCTTCCGCCGATTTGTGTAGGGCAGTCTTCGTCGCCGCGACGAACCCTCCTGCTTGTTTCTCTGCAGCTGCCATAGCATCCGGTGCTTCTGCAATATCTACCTTCTTCCCAGCTCCAGTACCGTCCTTCGCGGCAATTGTCTGAGCAGCAATGTAATGAGCCTCCGTGTTGAACTGGGCCTGCACACTCCGTTTGATGCGAAGCATCTCTCGGAAGGTATCTTCCGACCCAGTCTCGATCTCGAAGTCGTTCCACTCTTTCCAGAACTTCTCGTTGACTCGAGGATCGCAGAATTGGGAGGCGTGAGCATAGATTGCCCGAGCACGGTCGATTTCGCCCAGTTTACGTTCCAATGCGGCGAAACGTAGGCACATCTCCGCAGTCTGTCGATCAGGTAGGACTAGAGCGGGCGGCGTGAGCGTGTTTCATAAAAGGGTGGATGGAGAACGTACCTTCCAGAGCTCGCTCATAGATCGGGCGCGTTGCAGGTAAGCCGTAATTGGCGGTGGCTTTGGCGATGTAGATGGTGAACATCTAGAGTCGAACATGCGCTGAGCATTCACTAGACCCATCACACAAACTAAGAACATACCTCGAACTTGTCTTCATCGGCAACAACCTCAGTTGCGCGCTCGTATATTGTCATCGCCCGTTTTATCAGCCCGAAGTCTTCCTCGAACTTGCCGTACATGAGGAACAACGGCTTGCACGACTTCGCTGGACATTTGTCCAGAGCCTGTTCGAACAAATCTCTTGTACGTTCAACTTTGGTTCCAGCCTATCAACCCAACAGTCAGGTTCAGTTGGTAGCAGAGCCTTGCACACCACTTACATAACGTTTGATGAACTTGGCGAGATAAATATTCCAAATTTCGAACGAGACTGGGAACGTGAATAGCTCGACGCCTCGCTCGTACACCTTGAAGCTTTCCTCGAAATACTTGTTGTCTTCCAGGAAAGCCGCATAGTTGACGATAATCTGTGCGTTGGCGATACGCAGCTCGAGAATCTTGTCATAGACTTGTTTGGTCGTTTCCACCGTGCCGATGGATTCCTCCAGATCAACGTAGAATGACCACAGCTTCAGCGACTTGAACAGACGTGCCTGCACCGACAAGGACTATTTGGAGGGATTAAACAAATCAACGTTTCGTTAATGAACAGAGGAATACCTACATGGTCATGGTAGTTGATTTTAGCGTTCTTGGGTACAGCTGCGGCTCGCTGCATGACCCTGATTGCCTCGTCGTAATTGCTGATTTGAGATTGAGATGTCAGAATATGGGCATTTCCCGGGACGGAAGATGAACGCACTCATGTCGGACTTCCATTTCTGCCCATTCACACCATACTTCGGCCAAATCATCCACCGGTTTGAAGTTGACTTTGGTGGCTTTCTCCAGGATCTTCCTTGCACTATCAAGATCCTCTTCTGCCTCCCCGGTAGTACCACCCTCCTCGTAAAACTTGGCAAAGTTGATGTATAACCGGTGAAGATTGGCGGTCGCCTTCCGTGGGAGAATAGTTTCGAGAGCTTGGGTATATGTCTCAGCAACCTAAAACATGATTAGACCAAAAGAAATGATTGAGCCGGAGTTCATCGCGAACCTTTTTATCATCTTGACCCCAAAGAGCAACCCTCTTTTCCCACTCCTGCACGTCGTTAGGATTACGCCTAATTAGAACATCGTTCACCAAGAACGGTCTCCTGTCCATCAACTCCTCAAATTCCTTCATCCGGACATCCAGTTCCTTCTCGGTCTCTGCAGCTTCTTCCTCATCCTCCTCGTCGGCAAGACTCTCCATCATGGCGCTGATGAGGGACTCTCCAAATTCAGAGTAGGCATCGAAAATCTGCGTGAAATCTCGGATCGTCATGACTTCTGCGAGACCTTTCTCAAAAGTCTCCTTGGCACGGTCAAACTCGACCCGTTTGATCCAATAGGTGGCTAAACCCGTCCATAGACGACCTGCCTGATCTTTGTAGATATTGAACCCGTCCTTTGCCATAACTCGTTCTATGTTGAGCTTTCGGGAACTGACTGGGTCCTCATCTTCATCGTAGGGCGCGAGAGGCTTCCCGTCAGCGTCAAGGGCGACTGGAGGGCCGGCCACGCGTATAAGTTTACCGTCGACCGATGCAGGTTCCTCATTTTCCGCTTTCCGTGCTTCCTCCTCCTCTTCCTCTTTTGCGGCTGCGGCGTGTGACTCGATAGTTTCATCCACGTCCAAACCGACATCATCAGAGAATTTCTCGACCACGTCAATCCAATCCTCGAGCAGTTGGAAGGGACTTTTTCCCTCTGGACTGGCGTACTCTCCTCTTGCAGCTTTTCGAGCGAGCGAAAGCAGGAGCTTGGCTGCTTCCAGGGGCCGAGGCGAACCGGACACTGGTGAAAGTAAAAGATGGGTGTAGTGTTCGGTAACGCTCGGGTCAATGACAATGTAGCGCCGGAAGATGGAGACGAGCGTAGCGCCGCCTCGCATTTCAGCCCAGAGCAGGTAGCGGACCCATATCCGTGAATGAAGGGAAGGTGGTAGAGTTCTCAATGCCCGATCGAAGGTTCTTCGTGCATGTGTATGGGAGAGTAGCGGTGGACACGAGGGGTGAAAAAATATTGAAGAGTACATCAGCCATAACCGTGGTAGCTATAGAAAGCGAGAATGAGTTACGGTAAAAAGTCGAAATAGATATGACTGGGGACGCACCTTTGGCAGCCACATCAATGCCCGTTCAAAGACAGCGACCAGCGATTTCCACTCCTCTAAACCAATGATCCCGTGAAGTCCACCTTCCCATTGCTCCAGATCCTCTTTCTCCTCCTCCAACGCGTCCTTCATCTCCGGAAACTTCTTTTTACCACCAGCTCTCTTCTTCATTATCTGTTTTCCAAGCACAAACGACATGCGCATCGTCAAGTAGGACTTCCATAGCTTGTAGGAGTTTGGAAATTGCACGAGAGCGGACTCATAGAGGTATGTCAGTCGTTGGAGTGATATACGCGCAAGAGGTGTCGCGAGCGGTCCGAGCAATGCTGAAACCTCCTCTGGCAGTGCGGATTTTTCGAGTTTGCCCTCAGCATTGTATGTCTCTCGAGCTGTGTTTATCGCGGTCCACCACGCACGAAAAGATTGAGGGTTTCGTAGGAGGTCTTCTTCTCTGTGCAAGTCACGGGGTGTAATGAGTTCTGGGACGGTCTCGGGGCGAGGAATTGGGGTCGTGAGAGGAAAATATGCCTTGAGCTCGTCGAGGGAGGGTCGTTTTTCAGCTATGCTGGGCATGGTGAATGGAGGGGGACGTCAACGTTGAGCACTGCTGCAGTGACACTGACCGTCAACGTCGCGGTCAACCACCAAGTGTAATTTCTCACGACCCTCCTCCGTTCTCTTGATCTACCATGTCCAATGTCGATACCTCCAAGTTCTTGGTATCTGAGAATGAACTCATCATCGGTGCAGTGCGTCAAATATCACCTTGATTCGATCTCATCTCACCGCGCGTATTCGCAGTCTCGAAGGCAGAAAGCAGAGGAGCTCAAGTCAACCGGGGACCCTCACCAATTATCCGGCAAGGCGCTGGCCATCGAAGTGATTGGAAACTCCGTGTGGGTGGGGGATAATACAACCTTTGTACGCAAAATCGATTTGGAAGTACGTGAAAGGACCTATCTTTCCTGAAGAAATAGCCATCTGACACCGTCTGAAGACTAAGGATACCCTACAAATATATCGCGGACATAGAGGGCCTATTTCTGCTCTCGCACTCTTCAAAACTGCACCTTCTGGCAGTTCTGAACAGCGTCAGATCCTAATCACAGGCTCTTGGGACAAGGTATTTTGCCCCTTCCTAGAAGCTCATCGTCGACGTTTACCATGTACTTCTTGCAGACCATCAAGCTATGGGATACTGATGTATGTGATCTCGAGACTAAGATCTTTCCACTCACACGAACTGTCAGACAAAAGAAGTAATCTCCTCTACGGACGCGCATTCCGACTTTGTCAAAAGTCTACTGGTGTTCCCAAAGCACAATCTGCTTGTGTCGGGTAGCTCGGATAAAATTGTGAGGTTCTGGTACGTTTTCCGAGCTGTCTTCCACACGTAATCGTACTCTGATATTCGCTTCCCCAGGGACTTGACCTCGGCCCTCAACGGGCAACCTCTCCAAAGTTGCGGCTCCATCACATCTCATACCAGACCGGTTGAATGCCTCGATGGTCAGGAACTCGCAAACGGGAACGCCGAATTGTGCACGGGGGACACTATGGGTGTCGCTTTCCTATGGACACTGAAAAAAGACGACACCTCGCCGCCCAGATGGACGGCAACTCTTAAAACCCAATTTCAACATCACAGAACAGGGATCACCGATCTTCACTATGGTTCAGGCCAGCTATGGACAGGTCAGTAAATCTCTCGTACTCCGCCGCACCCGTTCTGAGTCAATGTCGATCCAAGGTTCATTGGACGAAACCGCGCAGATTCGGAACTTGTCTCCAGCGCATGAGATGCAGAAACCACCGCCACCCATCACTCATCCTGTCGGAGTTCGTTGCATACTACCCCTTGGGTTGTCAGTCCTCGCGGAGCCCTATCTCATCACTGGGGCCGGAGACGTCCTTCGGGTGTATGATATGTCCTCTTTGGTCGAACCCGAGCTCTTGAACGAATTTGATGCTCATTGGCACGATATAACCGCTATCCGATTGTGGATTCGAAAATATGAGGAAGCAGGCAAAACCAAGTTGGAGCCGTGGGTCATTACCACTGGTATCGATTCTACCATTCGAAGATGGAAGCTGCAAGGTATGACTCGCAGGGAATGTCCAGGAGGGGATACTCAATATTCATTGTGTAGATCTTCTCGTAAAGAAACCTGTTCAGCGCAAACCCAATCCACCACCTTCGAAGGGTGGGTTTGAAATGACGGCTGAGGAAGAGGAAGAGCTGGCAGAGTTGATGGACTCGGACTAGAACGAGTAGTCGACTCAAAAGAGCGGTAGGTTGGAAGTAAAGCAAGCGAGGTTCACAAATCAATACAACATATGGCCGAAAACATCGATAATCAAAGGAGATCATTCTAATACCTGTAACGAGTCGAATAGTCTGAAAGTGAACGGATCAGAAGGTTGCGACGACAAAAGCGAGAATAGACAGAACGCACCCTTGGGGGAAACGACGAGACCACGACCTTTTGAGGCACCCCGGTAGACCGTTTCTATGATGTCAATCAACTAAGAGGACTCATGTAAGTATGTTCGGGAGGGGGCTGATTGATAGACACTCACTTCTTGTTTATTATCCATGGCCCAGTTTCTGCACAAAGAAGGGTCAGTGACTGGCCACTAGCAAATAGAAATGCGGCGACGTACATCTTGTTATTGTTACCAGTCCCCAAATCAATCATGATATGCTTGTTACTGAGCGAAAGAGACTTTTGAGTCGGAAATGGATGTTGGAGGACTTTTGACTTTTCCGCACCGATAGAAGAACATGACTGTGCATGGGTCGTACAATTCGTACATCTATGAAGAGAGATTGATATCTTCGACGCAAATTCGAAAATGAGTAAACGCACCTTGTTGAAGTCCGGAACTTCTGTGATGTCGCAGAGGTAGATAACCGCGAAATTCTGAACCTTCTCAGCGACAGCATAAAGCGTTTCGTCCATTGTCATGCACTGGCTATCCCAGTCATGACCGAACCTAATAACAACAACACGATCTTCTTCAGATTTGATTGCTTCGTCGACGTGCCAGCCAGATGGGAGGTGGGGGAGAAAATAGGACATGGTGGTTAAGTGAAGAGTGTTACACAGTCCACGTGGTTATATAACGTCTAGCCCTCTTCATCACCGCCTATCACGATGAGCGGCCGTCTAGCTTCATTCCGCGGTCCTTCAACACCGACTTCATCACCAGTCCAACACAAAACAGTCAGCAATAGCGTGCCTTCCTCACCGTCTTCCCTAAAGGTCACCGAATCTACGTATCATCGCAAGACCAGAACACTACTTCAAGAAATCCGAACGATAACTGAAACTTGGGATGACCTCGTTCTCATCGACGGCCTCAAAGCTGCGAAGAGTCTCGTTGACACTCGTACAGATCTAGAGTAGGATGGGTCTTTCGCTCTTTCGATGTCACAACTAGATGCCCTACTTCCAGTAATGCACTGTCGCTATTTCCGGATCGCATACCTCGGTCGCGCGTTGTCACTCCGAAACTAGAGATTATGGAGAAACGGATAGCTGAACTCGATAATGTAATTTCGAAACTGGTAAGAGATCTTGATGTAGGAGCAAACGCGCGAGGTCTCACGCCGCTCGAAAAGCAAAAGCAATTCCGAAAGTTATGCACCGTGATTGAGAACTTGGAAGCTCTCGTTGTTGAAGCGCAGAAGACCAAGGGTTGGGAATGGGTGGAGAGAGAACCTTTGTGGACTACCTGGTCGCTGAACAAGTTTGGTAAGTGAAGTCTTTCCAAGACACAACTTGAGTTAACATAGGCCTTCTCGATCACTCGATCGTTCAGTGTCATCTGTGCCCGATATCCTCCATCCGTATCATAGGTCTCTGAATGAGCATATCGCTCTTGTTAACATCCTCCGGAGTCATTCAATACCCTTTGAGGACTCCCGAAAAGCAATCGCGAAATGGGCAGAACAGGCATGGTTCGAAGACTCGAGCTGGGATGCGCAATGGGAGGATCTTTGTGCTGCAGAGGTGGACAGGTGGAATAGTACACGCTGATTTTACAAGTTACAAGAAAAAATAAAACGGCAATCCTCGTTAAACGTTCCCGGACATCAACATCAGTTGCTTCGTACGCTCTCGTACACCCCATATGAGCCCCTAGTCTTTGAAAGTAATGAAAGTAAGTCAAACCTCCGTCGCGGGATCCCAACGTCTCAAGGTTCTGCCCATTGAAAGTCCGAGGAATACGCAGTCTGGAGGATGTGTATGACGCGTTTGAACAGAAATACATAGTGGAGAAAGAAGTGTGAAGCGAAACCGAAAAGTCTGTGGTCCCTCTTTTTATGATGGCGAGCGCGCATCATGGTTGACTCTCGTGATGGAGTCCTGCCTGTTCCGACCGGAAAAAAAGAACGAAGTGAGAAGACTGTGGATCAAGGCGGCTCAAGGTAACCTCACGGTAATCTAACGACATTGCCATTGTCGCACCTGATACTGTAGACTCGGCCTGCCTACCGTGAGATCTCGGTCAGTAAAGCGATGAACACGCGCTACAGAATACACGCAGGCTCACTTGTCCGTTGTCTGACGATTCGACGGTACCGTAGAGTACCTGCTGCTCATTGCTATCCCTCCGGATATACACCCGTGTACCATTCTATTCGGGATGTTTAGACGTGGCGCTAGCAAAGTTGGAGGAGGAACAGAGGCTGACCGGCATGGACATTCTTCAAACAAAAGATGGTAGTTGGACTGATTGGAGTAGTTTGCTTGAGGAGATAAGTGTCCAAGCAGCAGCAGTGCTCTTATCCCAGTAACGAGATGACCCGAAGTAAATGAAGTCCTCGAACTTCGTCGACTATATCCCGAGGGTCGTCTCTCTTACTAGGTGGATCGGAATGACAGCTGACTGCATGATCGTAGGCCGTCCCAGGAAATAGCCTGCTGACCAATCGGTGCCCACCCCATCTGCTTTCTCTAGTTCTCTCTCACCTGGACCAGTCACAAGCGGCATGGAGCTTTATGACGACACGTCGAGGAGCGCGTTCGCAATGTCGTTGTAGGTCTCTGAATGAGCGAATATCCTCCGGAGTCATTGAATACCCTTCGAGGACACCCGAAAAGCAATCGCGAAATGGGCCGAACAAGCATGGCTCGAAGACTCGAGGATGCGCAATAGGAGAATCTTTAAGCTGCAGAAGTAGACAGGTGGAATAGTACACACTGATTTCTACAAGAAAAAACAAAACAGCAATCCTCGTCAAACATTCCCGAACATCAACATCAGTTGCTTCGTCCGCTCTCGTGCACCCCATAGGAGCCCCTGGTCTTTGAAAGTAAGTTTCCCCTCTGTCGCGAGATCCCAACGTCTCAAGGTTGTATCCACTGTGCAGCCGTTACAGCGTGAGTCCGAATTGATCGACGCTCGAGAAGCTCGTATACCCACTTTCAAGGACTTTGATATCATTTTTCACAGCGCAGTAGATGTCCTTCAGGAATTGGAGGTGTGCCCGATAATACGACGTGAGTTCAAGGCCTTCTTGTTGCAACAACTTGATTTGGCCCACGCTCGCTTTGACAAGATGATCGTCGGGTAGCTTGTAGTTCATGATCCAATGAACGAGGTTCATATGCGATGGCAAAGTCTTGAGTAGCTCTAACCTTCGTGAGTCGGACAATATGGGGTTCTTGCATGAGAGACAGGAGCATTGGAAACCATAGGGCTCGAGTTGGCGTTGTCGTGTTGACGCGGGGAGAAGTACGTCTATGTATGGGATGGTGATTTCTTCGCCTTTTGCCATATGTCGAACGGCGCGAATTTGCATGGAGAAGGATACCATGTCCCATCGGTAGCATGCGTTTGGGCGACAGCTAGAGGGGAAGTGAGTCGCGTGTGCGGAATGGTCTCTTGAGGTGGACGCCCACCTGTGGTTGATCCTAGAGATATTTTTGAATACCCCAATATGGCCTTTCCTACCGTCTGGATTCCATCCAAAGTCCGTCATGCCTTTCAAGTCCAGCCCGTTCGTTTTCAAGATGCCTTCAATTGGACCGCTTCCGTCGTGCTTGCAGGAGTTGTGTAACGACAAATAAGCCTTCCGTGACTCCTCTGGGACTCGGTCAAAACAAAGCTTGAGCTCGCTCTCGCACTCAAACGACACGGCCTGTCTGATCTGCTCGTCGGTGAAGTGCAGCGGAACTTGTAAAGGTTGGCGCATCAACTCCACCGCTACAATTATGATGGCCCGTTCACTGAGAATGAGCTCCCCCATTTTGAGATCTTGCGTTGCGAACATGCCTAGTCCTCTGCCGTCCCGGGTCCGGTCCACGGAATAAACAATTCGAGGGGTACGGGAGACGGGCTGGGGGTAGTTTGCCGTATGAAGAATGTTGTACTTCATGAATCCAGTCAGTAGACACTCGGACCACCCGTCAGGGTGATCGGCAAGTGAGGCATCTATGTCGATAGGAGGTTGCGAGGTGCAGACGAGTTTGCTATTGTAGCCCGTAATTGGATCTGCGCGGCGTTGTCGAACGGTTCTTTGGAGGGGTTGGTAACCTTCAGGTTTGACTGAAGATGATGGTGAGTGAGATGACGGAGAAGCGGGAGACACGCAGACCTATTTCTTCAACTTTGCTCCTGGTTTTTTCGAGCCCCAGGGACTCGGAGGCCATTTGTGGGTGGTGGCGCGACGAAGTCCGATTTGAGAAGCGTGGAGGTGTGGCAATCCGTGTGGATGCCAGGATATCGGAATGGGCGGCAAGCAACGGGCCTTGAATATCTCGGATATCCGCTGGATGACCATGCCTCCAGCCTCTCCAGACACGCGTCTCCGCAATAGCAAATCGTGTTGTGGCCTCATTGCGAGCCTCGTTGCACTATCACATTTGAACTGAGAACCATGTCAGAACTCTCCGCAGCTACTGAAAAAAGATACTGGCCTGACTGCTGATTAAGAAACGCAAATTGCTAGAAGGTCAATTTCGTCACTAAAAAGGTGAGCAACATTCGATGTGCAACCTGTAATGTCGGGAATCGCCGAGATTGTGGGTCTGCCGGTGATTCGGCAATAAAACGTGTTTTACGCGTGTTGAATCAAATAATATCCTTGCCGGGACAGAGTGACAAAATTGTGACTTTGGAGTTATCTCTCTCGCTTTTGCTCATCGTCGCTTGCGTCCTGCTCGATGGAGAATCGTACGAACGCGCCGTCTCGCGACCTTTTCTCTCGTGGCTCGTCGCCACCGCTCTCAATCTCCCAGCAGCTACCCCAGCAGCAGCAGACCGAGCAGCAGCAGCAACAGCAACAGCAACAACAACAGCAGCAGCATTCACAGCAGCAATCTCAACCGGCATATCTATCGCATAATGTATCTTCTTCAAATCCGATCGAGTCGCTATTTCAGAACCTTTCTCCAACCTCTCTCTCCGACCACCATCATCTCCCTTCCTCATCCCAGTCCGTTGATGACTTTTCCAGTTTGAACTCTCATTCTCACTCTCTTCCGACGACACCGCCGGCCATGTCGATCTCAGACGATCCTACTCCGCAGTCCGCTCCTTCTAATGTATCTGTATCTGATAGCAGGCAGAGCGCTCTTCTATCTCTCCTTGGTGGTCCATCTTCAGCTCCGAACCAGTCTGCAGCAGCATCTCAACAAGCGCAACAAATACCGACTCCTCCTGGCTCTTCTCAGAGGTCTGGTACCTCGCCTTCACACAGCGAAGCCCAGGGAAAGATTCTTCTTGAGCAGTTGATGGCTGGGTGAGTCACTCTCTCCGTTTCGTTAGCCTCATCCGCCGTACGACTATTGTTGTTTACTCGGCAACATACACGAGGATGCAGCATGGTTGGCCGTCATTTTCATCGTGTTTTCCATGCCATTTTTTCCCTATTTCTTGAATGCTCATGTCATCTCTCTTATCTTTCCCCTCAGGAACACGCCGAGGTCCAATTATTCCGACTCTCAGAGAGGCTCCTCTTTGCCTGGCTCAGCTCCAACGCCACCCTATTCCAACCAGCACGAGAGCGAATATCGTCCTTACCAGCAGCACGACCATCTCATTGACTCGTCGCCAGCAACCCAACCCTCCTTGCAGCAACAACACACGCAGTCGTATCAGTCGCCACAGTCCCAGCCGCTGCATATTTCACAGCAACAGCAGCAGCCTCCTTCCCCTCGCAAGGCCATGTTCGACTTCGTTTCCCCGTTCGACGCACTGTCTTCTTCGAGCTCTGTGAAGAAGAAGCAGCCTCCAAGTGTGTCTAGTGCCAACGAGGACAGTAGCTCCTGGACCGCTGTCACAGATCCCAAAAGGCAGTCTGTGGACAATCTGTTGGAAAGCTTGACTCGCACTCAGCTACCTCCCCCGGCCCCTCAGAACACGATTCACCCCAGCTATGATCCTTACTTTGGCGCTGGGGGCGAGTACACCATCGTCGAACAAAGTCGTGTTCCACCACCGCCTCTGCCCCCAAAACCTGTTGGGGTTCCCCCTCGAAATGCTTCTCCTCGTGCTTCGCCTCCCAAATCTCATGCTCAGCGTGCGCGGATGGAGTCACCTGCCGGTCAGAATACCCAACCCGCCAGCGGGCCCAGTAATAACAACAACAATGGGCGAAGAGATAAGGAAAGCTCCCCAGGTCCAGGAACGAGAGGGAGCTTGAGAGCCAAAGGTGGAAGGAACAACAACAAGAGGTACGCGTTCATGGCTGTTTCACGATTGCCCGTGTCTGATTAGCTGTCTGCCATTGAAGTAGCCCACAGAGCATTGTCTTCGATGTCTCGCAACCCCTGGATGAGATCCAAGCTCCACGGGATTCTGTCAAGTCGACCGCCATCGCTCTCGTTCGTCAGGATACCGTGTTCCTACCTGGCACGACGATTGGAGCGACTACATGGGTTGCCTATGCGATGACCAAGGGTATGTTTCGACCGCTCTCGACACTATATCACCGCATTAAATGCTTTTGCAACAGGTCGTATCCGTGTGATCTCTAGGTCCAGCGGCGACCGCACTCTCCTCCAACTTCCTTCCGTTTTTCCTCCTAGCACTAGCGTCACCGATATGGCTGTTTACGGTAACCGACTTGCCGGTGTCACCTCTGACGGTGGTTTCGTCGTCTGGGAATTGCCCGATATTATTACTGATGACGTTCCGTAAGTCTATGTCATTGCGTCTTCCCATCGCCGACGTTACTGATATTCTGTCAAAGTGGTCAACTACTGCTCTGCGTTGGACCAGCTGGTAACCACGAGCCACTTACCCTTGTCAAGTGGCATCCTAAAGAGCTAGATACGCTGGCCGTAGCCTCCGATTCTCAAATTTATGTGCTTGATCTCCAGCATTCTCACGTTATGCGTGGACGGATCCTTATTCAATCTGACCTGCAGGAAATCGGACAGGCCTTTTCCCTTTCTTCAGTGAGTCTACGGCAACGTTCTCTCACCCTTGACAATTGTTCAAAACGCCTTGCAGCCCCTTGTTGCTTTCGACTTCGATGTCATCCATTACACTCTTGCTTCTATCTCCATGGATTCTACCCTCACTATCTGGAATATTCACGACCAAGTCCCCTACACGACACACAAAGTCCGAGGAGAAGATGTTCCTTCCTCGCTCACGTTCGTTGAGGGAGGCATTGTCGTTGGAAGGAGGAACGGCACGGTATACCAGTTGCTTTCGATGACCACCAAGAACGTCCTGTCTACAGTCAAGTTCGTCAATGGATCGCAGGATGATCCCGACATGTTTGGTCACTCCATCTACGATGCGAGGATCCAGACTCTGTGGGTGGCGAATAGCCGCAGAGACAGTATGATCGCTCTCAAAATCAACCTCGAGCCCTCTGTCTCCAACAACGGCGAAGAAGCCATCCGAGGCTATTTTGAACAAGTCGTCGAATTCAGTGGTCTCAAGCCAACGATACACTTTGTGATTCTCACAGAATACGCTGATCCGAACGGGGACGAATCTTACGCCGCATGCATCGCCGCCAAGGTACCTCCTGGAGAGCTGGCATTGGTTGCGTTCTCGGTGCACTCTAGTGGCGTCGATCAGATCTTGATTAGGAAGGAGTGGTATGATTCGGCATTGAACACTGCTCAAGCTAAATTCCCCCCTTACACCCCCCTCCATCATATGGTTGCTCAGGCTGCGGCTGCCCCTCTTCCTCCTCCTCCTGTTGTTGCGGAGCCTCCCCCGACGACGACGGCTGTTCCGGTCAAGAATCAACGTGGACAAAATGTTGGTTCTTCTCAGCCGTTGCTTGGAACTGGGAATGGTCTCCAGCCGCCCAGGTTGAGGACGCCACCTTCTGAGGAGATTGAAGCTGATCTTGCGAGGGACGAGGGGCGTGTTGAGACCAGAGGAAAGGGTGGCAAGGGCGGTAAGGTCAAGTTTGGTGGCGATGAGAGGGGCGACAAGAATAACGGGAACAAGTCAGGCGACGCAGTCCTTGAACAGGTGATCACCAGGGAGATCAGAAAGACCGAGGACAGCCTTCACAATCGTATTGGGAAGATGCTCGGTAAGGAGATGGAAAAGCAACGTGAGTGATGCATTGTTCCCTTCAGCTTTACGGTTTGTTGATTTTTTGTCGACCTTTTTCCGTTCCTGATCCTGATAGATCAACGCATGGAGGAAGCTCGCGCTCATGAACAGGCTGAAGATTTTGCACGACAAGAGAAGATTCTGAAGTTGATCTCGAACGAGTTGACTAGGAACACGACGAGGGTCGTCGAGGTAGCCGTGAAAAGCGAGGTTCAAAACTCGGTGTTGCCTTCGCTCGAGAACATTACGAGGAACGAAGTCAAGGCGGCTCTGAACGATCAACTCGGAACGGGTCTTCACCATGTCATCAACCAAGTGAGTATCGACTCGACTTTACTATGGAGTATCTCTGACCTTCTTCGCCGCAGAGTCTTCCTGTCGAAATCGAAAAACTCTTGACGCGTGCCGACATCTCTGCTCACTTCGCGCATATCCTCTCCACTCACTTGACGCCTTTGATCGACCGCCACATCAAGGATGCTATTTCGAAGACGCTTATGCCCGTTTATTCCCAGCAAGCGACTTCGATGCATCAGGAGCTACTTCGGGAGCTGCGCAATGAGATCCACTCTGTGAAAGCAGATTTGACTGGCTGGCAGAACGATGCTTTGCGCAACCAGGAGGTACGCCCTTAATATGATTGTCTTAAGTCGATGTTGATCACTGACTGGTACAACACACAGAACTCTATTCGCGAGCTTGAGCGCAGTGTGAGGTCATTGACGGACCAAGTGAGGTTCTTGACCTTGAACCACCCTCCGACTTCTGGGCCTCTTCATCATCTCCAACAAGGCCCTCAGCCACATGGCTCCCCCTCTGGATCGAGCGTTAGCTCGTCGATGAATCAGCCGCTTCATCGCCAGCCAAATGCTGCTTCGGGTCCATCCTCTAACATTCCTGTCAACCACGGCAACTACCAAAGCCCACCGCAAGGTCCCCCTCCACAACAGATGATGACCCAGCAGTGGTTCAACGCTAACATCGCAGCACCTCAGGCTTCCCACCCCGCTACCCTTCCCAACCCTACCCAAAGCGAACGTACCCCGCCCATCAAGGCCGAGCAGTGGGACGAAATATATCTTGGAGTGTTGCACACCCAAGACTCCGCTAAGCTGCGGGACTTGCTGGCTCACACAAACCCCGAGCTTATCATGCCGTTGAATGGCCAGGTGCTTGTATCGCAGGCCGTTATCTTGACTCTGGTTCATCGGGTGAGTTCAAACTATTTTTGTTGTAACGCCTTACGACGGTTAACTCATGCGGTAACTTTGCAGCTATCCGCTTTGGTGGGAGAAATCCCCGTGGGTGATGAATCATTGAAAACATCTTTGTGGTGGCTGCAGCGATCAGTCAACCTGCTTCGTCCAGAGGTAAAGTTTAAGTACGTTGGTTCGAGAGATACAAACGCTAATATTGGATATACTTAGGACAAGCTCATTCTCGATTTCATCCCCCGTGTTATCCCCAATGTGCAGATGCTGCTGAATACCACGAAGCAGCGTCTCACTATTCCGATTCCGGGCTTACCTTCTACTCTTGATATGGCGAGGACTGTATCCGACATACAGGAAACACTCCGACGAAAGGTTGCGGCGCCTCCTTCATGAATTTGACGTTCTTAACTGTGCTTCTCTCGATGATTAACGATTCTGTATGCGATATGCTCTGCTTTTTTGGTCTGTTGTGTTTTTTGTCGTTGCACTAGGGACTTTTTTCACCCATGCCTCTGTAAATACCTGCTTGAAAACGCGAATCCGCACCATTATTTCTCCTCACGATCACTCACACGAGCCGCGAATGTGCTTTATCAAGACGATGGCTTTCCATTAGCGAGACGTCTTAGATATTGAAAGTCCACCTCTCGTTTTATACAGAACATGGGGTGTAAGTACAACGGCTACTTCCCACCACTGATTCGGCGCTCCGCGATATTCGACAGAGCATGTTTGCCTGTGAATACCGTAACGACACCCAGTATCGCTCCATATAACAAAACATCGCCAAGCTTGAGCTCAACCCAGTACTTGTAGAGCAGGACCTCGAACGCGCCGAGGGTGACGGTAAAGGGAATAATGTGGGGCGAAAAGAGTTGAGGTAAACGGAGGTTCGTGAGTTGTGACCACTGTGGGCAATAAGAGGTATCAGTACAAAGCTGGGGGGGAAAGCAGAAACATTGAGACGCACCAAACCAATGAGTACTATCCATGGGAGCCCAACAACAAGCCCAGCGAAGACAGCCGAGATGGTCTTTGGGGGTGCTTTGGGAGCGGGATTGAAGGTATGTTGGATTTCTGGTCGCGCGTGGTAAAGGGCATCGTCAGGATGCACCGGTGCAGGCTGAGAAGCGGGGATGTATAAGTCAAACAGGTGAGTGTTCAAAGGCTTATATTGTGAGTTTCCGAGCATCAGGGTGACTTGTAAGGGAGATGTGGATGTCGGTGGGAGAGATAGCGGAGGTTTGGCCATATTCTGTACGCGTCGTTGAGTATCGAGACGAAGAGCACGCTGGGAGACATACGAGGTCAAACTTGACTTTTCCATCGCTAGATATACGGAGCGGTTGGATTCCCTCTTCCGTTGATTCTGCGTCATAGAATCGCAAGAAAGTCTGTTGGGGTTGAACACCTTTGCCAGTGTCCTTGTTCACAACTTGGAAGGAGAGCCTCATTATGTTCGACTCAGTCAAGTTAAGGGGAGAAGAGACTTTTTGTGTTAGAGAGAGCCTAGAAGCTAATTCATGAGCCATTAAGATCGAACATGGGCAAGTAACATACGGTTCTGAACGCAACGCAGTTCCATCTGGGGACCTGATGACGACTTTGGCAGATTGAAGAACAAAGAGAGAGGAAGCATGTACAGCTGAAGCTGCAAGGAGCAGCCCTGACAATGCCGCGAAATGCATCGTCGTTGTTGACGGTGAGAAAGGACGTGTTGGCGTTGTGTACCCGACGACGTGTTCCAATGCGTGATGCTCCCACGATGGATAACAGGCGCTTATTTGAGCGCTCGTCTCGTGCAAAGCGCCGATCGTGACTCGATTTTTGCGATCATCTCTTTTGGTTCTACTCCTCCACAATGGATCTCGAGGCCACTGTTGCACAACCAGTAACACGCGAATTCAGAGCAGTTGTGCTATCTGGATTTGGAAATGAGTGAGTTTTGTGCTCATGTGTCTGTCGCAGGCCTTCACTCAAGCTCAATCTCCAGATTGATCCCCTTGACGAGCAACTATGGCGCAGAACCTTGTCCTAAAGCTTTGATTTCAGTTGGAAACAAGCCTATAATAGACTATGTTTTCTCTTGGTTAGATAGTTCTGGCATCAAAGGTAAGTTTGCGTCTGGTTCAGGTCCATAAGACGTACTAATTCCTATGGCTACCTTTCAGACGTCCTTCTCATCTGCCCAAGCACTCACAAGGGTGCAATATCTCACCATATTCACTCCGATTTGACTGCCGCATCTTCTTCTCTTCGCATCGATGTCCAGACTTACGACGAGTCCATGGAGATGCCGGGTGGAACTTGTGCTCTTCTTCGCCATTTCTCGAGCCGGATTACTGAAGATTTTGTTGTTCTACCTTGCGACTTTATACCCCCGTCATCACTCCCTCTAAGCTCCATACTGAACAAGTTTCGGGCGGAAAGCGTCGGCGACGGTGCTCTGGCTACCACATGCTGGTTTGCGAGCACTCAACCCGACAAGAACGCGATTGTGGAAGACTGGGGATCGCTGCCGGCACCTTCACCGATAGTATGGGATCAATCTACAGGAACTCTCCTTCATATCGACAACCCAGACGACTTGGACCGAAACTCAGAAGAACTTGAGCTGAGAATGTCGTTGTTATCTCAGTACGATCATCTCCTTGTGTATAGTTTACTCGATATTAATACAAGACACCAGTTATCCTCGAACGCGACTATCCACGAAATTCCAGGATTCTCATGTATACGTCTGTCGAAGATCTGTTCTCGATCTGCTGCACGAAAAGGAACACTTTGAATCTCTACGTGAAGAGTTCATACCCTGGCTATGCAAAATACAGTATCAGAGGGTGAAGCAGGAGAAATACGCGAGAAGTACTTTGTTTTTGTTTTTCGTTGACAAGAATGGAGCTCATGGTGTAATAGTTCTCAGCCCAATTACCAACGCACTGACACAATCCCTCGCCCTCGGGCATTCATCTCTCCATCCTTCAAAAGAACACCGGGAGAAGAAGGGCCACGATACACCCGACGACATGGAACCATCCTCACCCGACGGTTCTGACAAGCCCACCGACCTATCGAGCCTACGAGTTGGTGTTGTTATACATCAAGGTCCCGGATACGCAACGCGGGTAAACACTATACACTCCTTGTTAGAGATAAATCGAAGGGTAGATCGATTTCGCCTTCATGTCATGGTTCATCTCTCATTAAACGGTGTAGCTGTTGTCTGAGACGACGTACACCCTCCCGACAGAACAAAAGAGCCGCTCCCTCATCGATCAAAAGGCACAGATATCGTCGGACAGTATTATCGGGGATTTCACCCAGGTTTCCGAGCGGACGACAATAAAGAAGTCGGTGATCGGGAGACACTGTGTGATTGGCAAGATGGCCAAAATTGTCGGTTGTGTACTTTTCGACCACTGTATTGTCGAGGATGGGTCAGTCGTTGCCTTTTTCCCTGATCGTAGCGATATGCTGATTCACTACGGACCATAGCGCTAAACTGGACGGATGTGTGTTGGGGAAGAGTACTAAGGTCGGAGCCAAGGCTGAACTTGCTCGGATAGTAACACAGGCTGGCTACGAAGTTAGCCCTGGAGGTATTTGAGGTGTCTACAACTTCGTGAAATTGTACTCATGTTCCCTCCTAGACTCAACCAAAAATGAGAAACTTGAAGTCTCAGATTGGACCGCGGACGTTGGGGACGACGATGAGGAGAGTGACGAGGATGAAGAGGAAGAGTCTGAATAAATTGTATCAAGTATTTGTAGCTAGAAATGTACCTTCTGCGTTCGCGTCGATTCAGCATTGCGCTTGAGATGGTGCCTGTAGGCGCTTGCTTATTTCTCCGGGCGCTCAATTTGGAATAGAGCCTTTACGCGCGAACACGCCCAGCCTCGTTGCGCGGTTCACCCTCCTATACCCTCTCCCACACCTTTCGTTTGTGTCAAACAGAGAGCAGAGCAGCTTTCAAGATGGCTGCTTCTGCCACTGCGCCATCTGGCCTCTCTGCGCCTGCAGTAAGTGGGAGAGTTTGCTCGATCGACATGTATATTCACGTTTGACTTTAGTGGCGGCAATACCCATTCTTCGACACTGTATCCACCAAGGACATCCATGACCTGGGAAGCACACCTAATATCTTCAAAGTGAGAATGGCTGAGAGCTAGCTCGCTGATATGTCCATCCTGACTTTCGAATCACAGGCCACCCCAGAAATTTCCGTCATCACTTCCTCTTCTGCAGGAGTTCTGGTCGCTGATATCCATGGTTCCGTTCACCTTCTCAATCAAGATTTCGAGTCTATCAGTAGCTGGATTGGACATACCGGTGGGAGGGTGACACATATGGTAGAGAGGAAAGGAATTTTGGTTACACTGGGTGTTGGTGACCTTTTCCCATTCAATACGAACACAACTCTGATTGTAACAGGAAGAAGACTCAGTTCGTTCACCATTATTGAAGATTTGGGACTTGAATCAGAAGGACAAGCGTACAACCGCACCGACGTTGCTGCGTTCGACGAAAATACAGTTGGGAAATAGGCCGCATCCGGTGCGTAGTCGTCAGTTCTAGGGGAGGGTACCTGCTAACAAGATGTCCAGGTTACGACAGTCGCACTTTCTGCAACTCTATCACATCTCGCAGTCGGTCTCGGTGATGGAACAGTCGTATTGTACCGACATCTGGATCAATCCCTCGCTGCTTCGTCCACATCACTGACTGCCCTGCCGAAACCTCGCGCTATACACGAGTCTCCCACTGAACCTATAACTGGGCTGGGGTTTCGTGAACCCACTGCCGCACTCTCACCTTCCTCGAACCCGACGAAGAGTAATAGAGACGACAGCCATCTCGCTGCGGATCCGAACCTCTACCTGTTCATAAGCACCACCAACCGTGTGTTAGTCTACCAGGCTACCGGACGTGGGTCAGGTTCGAATGCGTCGGTTGTTGACGAGATTGGATGTGGGCTTGGTTGTTCTGCTATGGACGGAGGGATCAGTGCTCTCATACAAGGGGAGAGTCTCACTGCTATACAATCTGGGGAAATTGGTTTGGGCAAAGGCATGGGTGGCCGAGATTCCGGACGCGTCATGGTGGTAGCCAGAGAGGAAGCACTCTATATGGTCGGGATTGAAGGAAGGGGTAATTGCTACGCTCATGAAGGTAGGATCTTTATCCTACGGTGACCGGCCTCTCGTTCACCTCTTTGACTCGCAGGACAAAAGTCTTCGATCCATATACACTCGGCGTACATAGTCATCGTCTCTCCGCCCATCATACCTACTGCTTCTGCTGCCTCGGCCACGGTGCGCCACATTGCTCGAGTGGGTGATACCGAAGGTGAAATTACCAAGGTACGTCTTTATATCTTCTCGTCACTCAATTATCTTACCTTTCCCTCAGGTAACGATATTCGACGCTGCCAACAAATTGGTGGCTTTCACTGGGCCATTCAAAAAAGGAGTTAGGGATGTCATCAGCGCGCCTTGGGGTGGTTTGTATATCCTGGAGGATGATGGCGAAGTAAGCAAAGATCAGCGTTCCCCCGCGAGATCGTAGACTAACTTTCTCTTCTGGCCAGTTGACGCTCTTGTCGGAAAAGCCGACGTCAGCCAAGCTAGAAATGCTCTATCGCCGGGCACTATATAGCGGGGCTTTGACTCTTGCAAGAACGCACGGTCTGGACGAGAGCAATGTAGCGGATATTCACCGGCAGTATGGAGATTATCTTTACGCCAGGGGTGAATACGATGCAGCTATGGCACAATATATCAAGACGTTGGGACACGTCAAAGCCAGTTATGTGATACGAAAGGTACGATCCACGTCCACTTTCCCTTTCCTCCCATTATTGATGAGCATCACGCGCAGTTCTTGGATGCCCAACGGATTCACAGTCTAGTCACGTATCTCCAGGAACTACACGCGCAAGGCCTCGCCAATTCCGACCATACAACTCTTCTCCTCAATACTTACACCAAGCTCAAGGATGTCTCCCGCCTTGACAGCTTCATCAAAACGGAGTCCAAATCTCGGAAACAAGATTCCAATGTATCTGGTGAACACGATGCAGAGGAACTTCCGTTTGACTTGGAAACTGCGATACGGGTGTGTCGCCAGGCTGGCTACTTCGATCATGCGGGATACCTTGCGAAAAAGTACGAACGACATGAGGAGTACCTCAGAATACAGATCGAGGATGCAGGGAGGTATAGCGACGCTTTAGCGTACCTCCGGAAACTTGGGGTTGATGCGGTTAGTACACTTGATGTCGTTCAACGCATTGGAAACCAACTTAGAACCGATTCTCTAGGCAGAGAGCAATTTAGCACGATACGGACGTGCCCTTTTGTCTAACCTGCCGGAAGAAACTACTCAGCTACTGATAGATCTCTGTGCATCTTCGGGCACAACCCTCGAAGTCATTGACGCGAATTCTGAAGATACCCCCGCTACTGCTGTGGGTAAATCCGTTCTCGGAGCAGCGGCAGCTGGGGGCGCATCCTACCTTTCCTATCTTTCTCTCAACCGTGGACAAACCTCCGATACTGCCACCATTCCCGCCCCTTCTATCAAAACTGTCAAAGGAGACACATCGTCTACTCGAGATGAGACCAGTACGGTCAAGAACGGCGAAGTTGGGAGCATCACCGATACCCCTCTGTCTTCGTCGCCACCGCCCTCGGCTATCACCGCAGCAGCTGCACCAGCAGTATTGGCTGCTTCGGGGCTGGCTGGGACGGCTGTGGGAACCTCTCGGCCCCCGAGAGTGCAGCCTGCGAAGCGCCTGAGTCCACGATTATACTTTGCGCATTTCGTGGATCACATGGTGCAGTTTGTCATCTTCCTCGAAACCGTCGCGTCGAGGAGATGGGGACAAAGTGTAGATGGGGAGAAGGAGGCAACCGAAGCTTTGGCACCGTCACCCGTGGAGGGTGATCAGGACGACGAAGACGAGGATAAGAAGGACCAAATTGCCGTTTGGAATACGTTGTTGGAGCTATACCTGACGCTGCCCGGAATATCCGCCACTCCAACATCTCCTTCGCAAAGCGAGTCGGAATTGAGGGAGAAGGCAATTCGGGTTCTCAAGAGCAAGGCGTTGCCCTATGACCCCACGCACGCTCTGATGTTGTGTTCTACTCATGGATCTACGAAGGGGCTGGTATTGTTGTGGGAGAGATTGGGCATGTATGAGGACGTGTTGAGGTTTTGGATGGATCGGGACAAGGAGGGAGAGCCAGAGGCGTCAGGAGAAGTCGTGCGATATTTGAGGATTTATGGCTTGAATCATCCGCACCTATATCCTCTGGCCCTGCGTTTCTTGACTTCATCGTCAGAACTTCTCACGAAACACAAGGACGATGTAACGGAGGTCGTGGGTCATATCGATCGCGAGGGGATTCTACCACCACTCGGTGTCATACAGGTGTTGAGCAGGAATGGGGTGGCCAGCGTAGGATTAGTGAAGGAGTGGCTAATACAACGAATCAAGAAAGAGAGGGAGGAGATCCAAGCAGTGAGTCATTTCCTGCATTAACGACTGTTGACCATACTAATCAGAATCTCTCCAGGACCAGGAATGGATCAACTCATACCGCCTTGAGAGTGCCGAAAAGCTCAAGTTGGTCGAAGAGCTGACAGATTCCGAGCATCCCAAAACGTTTACGGTTACTCGCTGTTCTACTTGTGGTGCACAACTTGACCTCCCCAGCATTCATTTCATGTGTAATCACAGTTATCATCAACGGTAAGTTATATCGTCATTCTTTATTGCTCGAAGTACCTTCTAACCAGATTCATATAGTTGCTTGACTGGGCAAGAGACTGAATGTCCTAAGTGTGCTCGAGAACACGGTGTCATTCGGGAAATCAGAAGGAACAACGAGCTGCTTGCCGGCCAGCATGATGTGTTCGTGTCAGAGGTTCAAGAGGGTGGATACAAGGCCGTCGCAGGGGCATTTAGTCGTGGCATCTTCAACTCCTCGAGGGTTGAGGACACTCTTGCATAGTTTACTTACCTATTCGTCTAATTGAAGTTTTTGTAGCTTGCGAGCAACAGTCGTCTGACATTGACGCTTTGATCTTCCTCTAACTCTACTTTTTTATGGGTATAGCTATCTTTGCTAGGGGCCCGGTCGTATGTAAGGATTCGAGGCTCCTGTATGACTCCTCGTCATGGCTGAATTTTACCGGGGGTTGGCAACGCTTTGACCATACGCCACCTGATCATCAGGATCTAATCACAATCAGGGTGTGATCCTCGGCTATCAGCCCCGCTACCCCCGCGACGCGTCTCTTGCCAGAACTTCCATCTCCTTCGACGCGTTATTCTCGTTTTCTTTGTGTTGCCCTCAGCTCTCACTCAAGCCAACTTTCGGGTCTATGTGGGACATGGCCCGTGCGCTCAATTCTTCGCCCAAACACCGACAAACACGATTTTGAGTATATTATCCTGCCCCCGAGGTAAAGGGGCCTCTTTGCAGCTCTGGTTTAAACCTTGTTGCCGTACATTAGTACACCCTAGCATACTTGTAGCTTCACAGCTATATACTTGCACTTTACCTACACCTACCTACACCTACGATAAACCTACGTACAGCTAGTCAGTATGCTTAGTGCTACAGTTAGCTTTAGTGTATTGGGCAGTGGAGGATGGGGAGGAGTGGGGTCATTGGCGGTGTTGGGAGGTGTTGGAGAGGGCGTGTCGTTGGGGGATTTGTCTTCGAACGGTGCTGACGCTTTTACAGGTTCCTCGGATGACAATGGCGACAAGGACGTCCAGCTCGACGTCCCAATGCTTGTCCTCACCACCCCAGACGAGGACGGTGCAGTGGTAAGCTCGTCTTTGTCGTCTTTGCATCCCTAGTAGACTGACTAACT
>JANHQD010002005.1:0-46112 GCA_024721195.1 Marasmius sp. AFHP31
AATAGAGGAAATTGAATTGGCGAAGGTCAGAGTGGCCTGCGAAGTCCTACCAAAGGTCTTTCCAATGGCTTTGTCCGCATTGACGAATCTGCGGAGTATAACGTGAGAGATCATGTTTCATCTTTCGTGTACTCGCTGAGCAGCATAACTCTTTAGCTGGGGAGTTACAGATCCAGATCAGGATACCGTTTCCGGAGATCGGGAATTGACATGGACGCACAGAGCTTTCTCTGAATTGTGGAACCTCCCTCATTTGAACGACATCGTGCTCGGTACAAACTGTCAGCCCGCTATACCTCTACCACCTCTTAACGGTCTTCATCATCTCCAACATTTTACCATTAAAGGCAACTGGAGAGTTTCCGATGCCATAGTGCTTTCTGGTCTTTCTCCTATGTTTGCCAATAATCCTGGCCTCATCACTCTCAACTTGTCGCCATGGCACGCGGGTTCCGATCACCGCTCCTCATTTCGACTCTTGTTCGGCGATGTTACGGAGGATACACCACCTTGCAGACTGGAGCACCTCCAACTTCATGGCTGGTTTGTCACGCTGCCCCCGCTAGCCATCCCTCATTTCAGGAACCTACAGTCTCTGACCCTGCCGTACGTCGCGAGTCGGTACGTGGCATTGTGGGGTGTCTTTCAGCGTGAGGGGATCCACCTTCGTGACATCAATATGGGCAACGTCGGAGACGAAGTCCTGGACTATCTGGAATCCTATTCGGGGTTGGAGACTCTACACATCAAGGGCCCCGAGGGTACACCTGTAGAAGAAATCGGTCGTTTGAGTGGACGCTTTTACAAAGACGCACTTCCGAGGCACGCTGAAACCCTTTATCTGCTAAACATCGGTATGGTCATGGACTCCCCTTTCTCGATCGGTCTCGACAACGCGGCTACGTTCAGTCACTTGAAGAACCTAGAGACACTGGACGTCCCACTGAGAAGCAATGATATCAGAGAGGGGGCTGACAGCGACGTTGTGGTATGCACTATTTCCCCCATGCGTGATCTTGCACTCAGATCAAACTGACTCCTTGACTCTGCATTTGCGTCAGGCACTACTGGTAACCACTCTGTTACCGCTCCAATACTTCGACTATCTCGCCCTTCGCCCCAACCTGCCATCACACGATCCTTTCACGCAATTCCAATCGATGATCGAAGTCCGTTTGATCAAGGAACAAACTAGGCTCAAGATTGTGGAATCGATTCAGCGATTCCGCCTCCCTAAAGACCGGCTCCCGAGGGAATTAGAAGGAGAGATTCCGCCGTTCCTCGTAAACACCCTTACTCCGAACGAACACTACCTTTCCGAGAGCGAGGATGACCCCAACGTCCTGGTTTTTGTTCGCGAGGACCGGTTTGACGCGGATGATTCCTTTCACTTCATCGATCTGACGGGCATACCTCTTGGCCAGCTGGCCGTTTTCGATGCAGCGAATGGTGGTGAAGTGCAAATGTTGTGAATCCGGTGCTTTCGTTTTGTTCCCAGTGCCACTGCATTCAGACATGTAGCGCCGTGGATCTGCCGTGGATCTGGTCGTTCGGTCGAAATAAAGTCAATGTTAGTAAGTATATTAGATACAGTCAAATCCGATCGCAAACTGGCTGTTACATGGAAACGGCTGGTTGCCCATAAGATTCGTTGATGGCCTCGAGGGGCCTCATTTATAGGACAAGACTATGTGAGTTACACGATCCCAGCTCTAGTCCGGATATTGCGAATTCCGGTAGTGCACATATTGAAGCAGTCTAATGGGGTTCCAGCTCGCACTCGGCGCGGATCTGAGCTCTGGTGAAAACGAAGAGTGAGTTTTGATACCATAGCCAGGTAGAACAGAGAATGAACGTACTCCTCTTCTGGCGTGAAATCATTCACAAGATTGAAGAGAGCACGTATCTGTTCCGGTGTCCTTCCCTTGATCATATTAGCAACGGTAGTGCTCCCCAGGTTTCTTGAAGAATAATCAAAAACCGAAGATTCACTTGCAAAAGATCTTTGCACGTACGTCAGTGGCTTCACGTCCAGGTAATTCGCGGCGATTATGAGCGAGTAGAGAATTCTGTCATCTACGCCAGCAATGAAGTTGTGGTCCCATTGGCTATGTTCATCCTCCTTAAGAGTTTCACCACGGTGATGCTCGCAGTATTCGAGGACCTCAACATCGCTATCAGCCACATGGCGCGCGTATGTATAACGTAGCTAAAACACACCTTCTCCAAAACATCTGAGGACACACCCGGAAGAGGTATGGGCTTGTCGGTTTCTACGATGAATGAGCGGATTGATAGAGGGACAAGCAGTTGTTACACCTACTCTCCAACTGGGGACCGTTGATAATGGTGAGATGTTCCGCAACATCTCTATCGACCGTGAACTCCTTGCTGTCGGAGGAGACGAGAACAACCATGATGGGTGTTAGACGATAGCGAGAAGGTCTTGGGGCCACTCTCAGTAGAGAGCTGTGCTCTGGTGGGTGAGAACCCGTTGTGCGTGTGATTTCGCTTAACTCATCTGGAGCGAGCGCCCGACAATAGTTATGACGATTCGTTCGATTGAATACCGGTCGCAGCACCTCCAAGAGTGGAGAGGTTGGGGGAGCGCACGCCGCAGAGCCTTCCACGATATACTGCGGGAATTCGGAAATCGATTCGAGAACCCTAGTTTCCAAGAACCTGGAACACCGCGCCGGATGCTGAGGCCTGAGGATTAGGGCTACCTCTGCCTCCAGCGTAAAAAATTGGCGGGAGCTTACCACCGTTGGATCTGTGCTGCAGTTTCCCGGGGAGTAAGGCTTCGGAGTACAATCGATTCTGCAGTATGATGGAGGTGGAAGACAAGCAGTGAAGTTCGGAGTGCCGGAGAGATCTCGCCCTCCGGTTACGCGGAGGCCTGAACCGGTTGCTCCTGTGCTACTATCTTCAAAACCTCGACCAAACGAGACCTGGCGTCATCCTGTCCAGACTGACTGCAGTCGCAACCCAACGCCTTTCGCAGCCTACACTCAATCCTCACGAATACCACATGAGTACCTGCCCGATACACTTTTCCTCATTCAAAAAAACGACACTATGAGATCTCTGTACCACAGTGTAGTGGCCCGCTCTCGACTCTCGGCCATTGCGTAACCGACCTGCCCCTCGATATCGGGATTTAGCGTTCAGTTTGAGGCGATGGTGGTGCTGGGGATGAGGCTGGGCCCGGAGGATCAAACGATTGGATTGGCAACGAACACAGATCATCAACAACAGTCTCCCTGCACAATCATCCAAACCCATCCAAACCCTCCGAATCAGAGCAATAGCTTCCTGTCTAAAGTCGATAACACGCCTTTCCTGTCGAGATCTACTTTGGTACACTAGGAGGACGCTTAGCCCACCTACCTTTCGCCACCGATTAGCTGTTGTTCGATTGGAACACTGTTAGCATGACCCCCCTCGTAAATTCAAGGGAGTGGTGTCGAGGTTGACTCTGCCAACTGGAGGAGAGGGCTGCTTCAAGACGAGATGGAGACGTGGTGGATGATAGAGGCGCTAGGGATGGCCCACTCCCGGAATTTATGGTTGTGAAAAGTTGCCGGAGTGGAAGGGGGCGTTGTTGCAACATCGGTCGTTGAGCTTGGGATACAACGAACGCGCCGACGTTCACTCTGACCAGAGAAATATGCATTCAACATTGCCCGGCGCACGATGTTGTTATTCACCGATTACTTGCTACCTCCATTTTGACGATATTCTTGAATTCGACCCTCTCACTGGCGTTCACCCGACCTCGATGGCCGCCACGACAGATACCTCAATCTACGAAAGCAGACTACGTCATCTACATACCGTGAAGCATTCGGGTCGGCCTTCTATCATCGGTCAACATAGAAGAGCGTTGTAGCCTTCGCAGTACTCACTTCGGAGTGATCTTTTGGGTTCAAGGCTCCCAGAGTCGGACTCAAGCACGTCCCTGTCGGAAACAACGGGCAGCCCCAATCGTAAACAGCTCTCCGTCAGAATGGAGATGCTCGAGGATCTCGGGGTTTCAGGTCTTGCTCGTAGGATGATAATCGAATCCTTAGCCCCACAAAGAACAACAAGATACGAGAAACCAGCCGATTACATGGCATTTGGAGGCCCCGATGCCACCGAATTGGCAAAGATCAAAGCGGCTTGCGAAGTCCTACCAAAGGTTTTACCAATGGCTTTATCTGCATTGACGAATCTGCGGATGATAACGTGAGAACCACTTGACACGCTCCATCTTCTGTGCACTCACTGGCATCCAACCCTTCAGTTGGAAGGCTACGCCTCCAGACCAGGATACTATCTCTGGAGATCGGGACATGAGATGGACCCATAAAGCCTTCTCTGAATTGTGGAACCTGCCGCAATTGAGGAACAGATCAGACTCCGAATTGTGGATTCGCTCCAGCCTTTCCGCCTTCCTAAAGACCAGCTTCCCAAGGAGTTGGATGGGACTCCGTCGTTTCTAGTAAACACCCACACTCCGAACAGGCACTATCTTGCCGGGAGCCAGGATGACCCCAACGTCCTGGTTTTTGTGCGCGAGAACCGGGTTGACGCGGATGATTCCTTTCACTTCTCGACATGATCGACATACCTCGCAGCGAGCTGGCCGTTTGCGATGCAGCAAATGGTGATGAAGTACATATGGCGCGAAGACGCCATCGGTCTGTTCCCAATACCGCTGCATTTAGACGCATAGCACCGTGAATCTGCCTTGCATTTGGTTGTTCGGTCGAAATAAAGTCAATGTTAGTAAGTATATTAGATACAGTCAAATCCTTGAGATAGGCTATAGATACGAAGATGATTGTTACATACCAGTCTTTTTGGCGTGAACGAAACACAAATAAGTTCACGCTGACGGCATAAAATTCAACTTCTACGATAGCAAACTGACTATCTAAAACGGCTGGTCGCTCATAGGATTTGTTAATTCCCTCGAGGGGCCTCATTTATTAGACAATACTATGAGAAATACGCAATCCCAGCTCTAATCCGGATATTGCGAATCTCACTGACAGAAGTACACATAGCGACTCAATCCAATCCAGACGTTTTAGTTCGTACTCGGCACGGATTTCATCTGAGCTCTGGTGAAAACGGAGATCAATACCATGGCCAGAGAGAACAGAGGATAAACATACTCCTTGTAATCTTGCGCGATGTTAAATTCAGCACTTAGCTATCCTGGTGTCTGTCCCTTGATCCTATTAGCAACTGCACTGGTCGCAAGTTTTCTTATAGAAAGAGTCGATGAAACCGGAAGCTTAACTTGCAACTCAAATGTTCGCACGTACGTCAGTGGCTTCACTTCCAGGTCATTCGCGGCAGTTATGACCGACAAGAGTGTACCCTGGTCGAGCTCGGCGATGAAGTTGTGGTCCCATTCGCTATGTTCATCCTCCTTGAGAGTTTCACCACGGTGATGCTCGCAGTATTCAAGAACCTCAATCGCGGCTGTCAGGCGCATGTATGTAGACGTGTATAGGAAACACTCACCTTTTCCAGGGCAGCTGAGGAGACATCCAGAGGTATGGGCCTGTCGGTTTCTACGATGAATGAGCGGATTGATATAGGGACAAGCATTTGATACACCTACTTTCCAACTGGGGACCGTCGATAATGGTGAGATGCTTTGCAACATCTTTCTCGACTGTGAACTGCCTGCCGTCGGAAGAAACGAGAACAACCATGATGGGGTGCTAGATGATGGTCGTGAGTCGTGAGAAGGTCGTCGAGTCGCTTTTGAAGTTTGTGTGCTGGAGCTGTGCTCGGGTTGGTGGACCTTCTATCTAATGTATCTATCTATCTATCCATCTATCTATTAACGACCCGTCATGCGTGTGACTTCGCTTGACTCAAGACGCGCAGCCTGGTAGCGCGATGGCCACTGGAGCCTCCGTATTGAGGGACTCAATTGCTGGAACGCAGACTTAGATGCGAGCACGGTCGATTGAGGACTCGCCACAGGGGCCTCAGGAACGGAAAGCCCACAGGCTAGGGGCAACGAAGAGCGGGAGTCTTTCACAAGGTACTGCGGGGATCGATAGGAAATCAACGAGTCATTCGACAGCATCAATACAGTAACTAGAATAGAAACTCACGACACGACACCATTCCTCTAATTCTGGCCACCCCAATCCGAGTAGCGAAGCTGTGAAGCTTGAAGTGTCAGGTGGAAGACGTGGAAGATAGATCAACCTCTTCGGAAGCGGGACGATATGAAAGAGACCGCGCATTCTCCGGCCAACTTTTCGGCCATCTCCAAAACTTCACGTCTTCCAAGATGATGAGGACGGCGTTCGGCGCTTCACATCGCCAATCTGGCTGCACGAGACTGGAGCGCTTATTCACTGCATTCTAAATGGCGAGACTGTTGGGTGTTGAATATGACAGAGACCACCAAAGAAATCATGCATTTGTCGGCGTCAACTTCCTCAAGGATTGCCCAGCAAGATCGGGAGAGCGACCATCAACGCTCACATATAGCAGCGACTTCATCGTGGCCGGAATGTCAGGAGACGATCGATCGCGGCAGCCGTCCTGTTCGTGGTCGTTGCCGCGATGATGTCCACAGATGTGGCACGGGTTTGTGGGCGACTAAAGTATGAGAGGCTAAAATCATCGGAAACAGATTCATAAATGGAACAGATTGTATGAAACAGGATGAAACTCACGTTCACAGTTCGGTGAGCTATCATGACAGGATTTAGACTTCAGACTCTGAACAGAGATATCCAAATATTGGACTCACCTTGAATGCGTCTGCACTGGGCTATATGACGCGTATACGCGTAGCTATATGCGCCTAAGTACGAGTCTCAAGAGATCAAACCGCTATTAGCAAGCACTCGCAGTGGGCAGAACATGAAGCGACGCAGATGAGAGTTCCGGTTCAAAGAACGTGGGAATAACTATCCGAGCAACCGCCGTTGCCGGGCCATCTTCCGTGCGTAAGCCGGCACCCGCACAAAGGTTCCTTCGGGGGCTTTGTCTGCATCGACGAACCTGACGATAACGTGAGAGCTATTTGACACGCTTCGTCTTTTATGCACTAATTGACATCCGACCCTTCAGTTGGAAGGCTATGCATCCAGACCAGGATACTATCTCTAGAGATCGGGACACGAGATGGACCCACAAAGCACCCACAAAACCTTCTCTGAATTGTGGGACCCGCCGTACTTGATTGTTGTAGTGCTCATCGCGGGTCGCCTCAACCTGACATCCCTCTTCCACCTCCACAGCTTTCGTCATCTTCGATACTTCGCGGTCGAAGGGAGCTAGAGTATCTCCGACATCACAACCCCTTCTACTTTATCCCCATATTTGCCAACGATCCTACCTCATCAATCTCGCCCTATTGAAATGAAAAGCGGGCCTCCGATCACCCCTCTCATTTTAAATTTCACCTCTTATTGGGCGATGTGAAAGAAGATACGCCGTCTCGCAAACTGCAGCATCTCCAACTTCATAGCTGGTCTGTGAGTTTACAGCCTTCGGCCATCCTTCATTTCAGGAACCTAGAGTCTCTGATTCTTCCGTACGTTGGCGATGGGTATATAGCATTATGGGGCGTCCTTCAGCATGAGGGAATCCACCTCCGTGGCATCGAAATTGGCAGCGCCAAAGACGGGCTCCTAGACTATATTGAGTCCTATTCTGGGCTAGAATGGTTGCTTATCATGAACTAAGAAGGTGTGCCTGTGGGGGAAATGGGGTGCCTGAGTGAACGCTTTTACAAAGACGGATATCCGAGGTCGGAGGCACGCTGGAACCCTTTATTCTTTTCATATGAGCACAATTATTAACTCCCCTTTCTCGGTCGGTCTCGATAACGCGTCTGCTTTTGGTTGTCTGACTAGCTTCCCAAGGAGTTGGATGGGACTCCGTCGTTTCTATTAAACGCTCACACTCCGATTGGGCACTACGTTGCCGAGAACAAGGACGACCCCAACGTCCTGGTTTTCGTGCGCGAGAACCGGGTTCGCGGATGATTCCTCGACATGAGCGGCATACCTCGCAGCGAGCTGGCCGTTTGCAATGCAGCAAATGGTGATGAAGGCTATATGGCGCGAAGACACCTTCGCTTCGTTGCCAATACCACTGCACTCAGACAGATAGCACTGTGAATCTGCCGTGTCCAATCGAGGTAAAGTCAATGTTATTAAATAAATCGAGAAATAGATCCAGTCAAATACTCAAGATATGCTGTAATTAAGAGTGAGATTATTGTTGTATACCATCTTTTTGGTCCGGACGAAGCACAAAGAATTCCGTGTTGACAGTATAAAATTCAACTTCTAACGATCGCAAACTGGCCATCTAAAACGGCTGGTTGCTCATAGGATTTGTGAATAGCCTCGAGAGGTCTCATTTATTGGACGAGACTATGAGAAATACCGTTACGCGATCCCACTGGCTCTAATCCGGATATTGCGAATCTCAGAAGTACACATAGCGAAGTCATTCAATCCAGATGCTTCAGCTCGCACTCGGTGCGGATGCCATCTGAGCTCTGGTGAAAATGAAGGGTAAGTCTTGATACCATAGCCAGGTAGAACAGAGAATGAACGTACTCCTCTTCTTGCATAACATTATTCGCAATATTGAAGAGAGTACGTATCTGTTCCGGTGTCTTTCCCTTGATCATATTGGTAACGGCAGTGGTCCCAAGATTTCTTGAAGAAAGGGCCGATGAAACCGGAATATTAGCTTGCATCTCAAGAGTTCGCACGTACAACAGTGGCTTTACGTCCAGGTAATTCGCGGCAGTTATGATCGAGAAGAGTTTATTCGTGTCAACTCCTTCGATGAAGTGGTGGTCCCATTCACTATGATTGCGTTCTTCAAGAGTTTCACCACGGTGATGCTCGCAGTATTCAAGAACCTCAGCATCGCGGCTGTCAGACGCATGTATGGCGAAAATTTGTAGGAAACACTTACCTTTTCCAGCGCAGCTGAGGGCACACCCGGCAGAGGTATGGGCGTGTCAGTTTCTGTGATGAAATGAGGCGACTCGGAATACAGGAGCGATCAGGTTGCGCGCTTACCCTCTAATTGGGGACCGTTGATAATGGTGAGATGCTCTGCAACATCTCTCTCGACTGTGAACTCCTTGCCGTCGGAAGAGACGAGAACAACCATGATGGGGTGCTAGATGATAGTCGTGAGTCGTGAGAAGATCGTCGAGCTCTTGAAGCTCGTGCACTGGAGCTGTGCTCTAGTTGATGCCGGGCCTGAGGTTACTTGTATTGAGGACCCGTCATGCGCGTGACTTTACTTGACTCGAGATGCGCAGCTGCCGCAACGCCTGGCAACGTGATGGTCACTGGAGCCTTCCTACTGAGGGACTCAATTGCTGGAACGCAGACTCAAATACAAGCACGATCAATTGTTGACTCGCCACGGGCCTCGTGAACGGAGAGCCTACAGGTTAGGGGCAACAAAGAGCGGTAGTCTCCCACAAGGTACTGCGGGAATCGATGGGAAGTCAGCGAGTCATTCGACGGCGTCAATACAATAACTAGAATAGAAACTCACGACAACACGAGTCCTCTAGTTACTCCAATCCGAGTAGCGAGGCTGTGAAGCTGAAGTGTCAGGTGAAGGATTGTGGAAGATAGATCAACCTCCTTTCGGGAGCGGGACGATATGAAAGAGACTGCATTTTCCGGCCAACTTTTCGGCCATCTCCAAAACTCACTATTGGGTGTTAGATATTGGATAGACAACCAAATAAACCATGCATTTATAGGCATCCACTTCCCGGTCAACCCAAGGATTGCCCAGAAAGATCGCGAGAACGACCATCAGCGCTCGCATACAGCAGCGACTTCAACGTGGTCAGAATGTAAAACGATCAATCACAGCGATCGTTCTGTTCATGGTCGTTGCTGCGATGATGTCCACAGATGTGGAACGGGTTGATGGACGGCTAACTTAGTATGGGAGCCTGAAATCATCGGCGGAGCAAAACGTGTCAGAACCGTTGGAAACAGCTTCATAGAATGAAACAGATTTGACGAAACTCACGTTTACAGTCCGGTGAGCTATCATAACAGGATTTAGACTTCGGACTCTGAACAGCGATATCCAAGTATTGGACTCGTCTTGAATGCGTCTGCACTGGGCTGTATGACGCGTTTACGCGTACCTATCCAAGATACAAGGCGCCCAAGTACGAGTCTCAAGGGACCAAACTGCTATGAGCGAGCACTTGCAGTGGGCAGAACGTGCAGCGACGCAGATGAGAGTTCTGGTTCAAAGAATGTAGGAATAGTTATCCGAGCAAGTGCCGTTGCCGGGCCATCTTCCGTGCGTAAGCCGTGGCCCGCAACTCGCATGGGACGCTGACACTTCGGTGCGATTCAATCATTCGGCACTTTTTCTCATGATTTCGAGTTCGCCTGAGGAGTTGTCGAGTACAGTGCAGCTACAAAAACTTTGACTGAGTATACAAGTACATTGTTCTGAGCCATGCTATGAATCCGAGAGAACAATAAGTCTACCTAAGCCCATTTCTTGACATCCTCCTCGGTAGGGCCAACAGGGTCGTCCGATGCAGCCAGATTGCACTGGTGGAACGCACGAACTTGATCCGGCTTGAAGGCGCCGACTACTGTGTGGAGGACGCCTCGGTTGTGGAACAGGACAAGATCGTTCTCACGCCTTCGTACAAGTGAGCATCGAGAATACACGAGGAGAAGAGAACTTACCAGTCATGGGGGTAGATGAGCTAGGAGACAGGCCAGTGAGTATGGAACAAAGGTTCCTGAAACTCGGTAAACGCACCTTGGGAGCAATTGCAGGTCGCTGCATCTGATACAATAGATCCCGTACTTCCTTCAAGTCCTTAAGATGCACCCCATCGGGATACAATGCACCCTCCTTCTTACTCCCCGCCGGAAGAGGATCCACCAACAGCTCGGACGCACCACAAGGATGAACTTGGAAATGGAGGTTCCCGGTAACAGGATTCTTCCATAACTGACAGCATCGTCAGAAGAAGTCCACGAATCAATGAGAAGGAACGTACCACGGGCAAAATCTTGAGCTTGCTCTCCTCCCATTCGGGCAACTCATTCAGGGGCAGCTCCAATCCATCGGACTCGATGCCAAGTCCCGTCGATAGTGCACGAGCAGGGGCCATCCAAACGTATGGATGAGGTGCGTACTTGACTTTAGTACGAACGGCGAGGCTCTTCAGTTCGGGAGGAAGGATATCAAACATAGTCCTCCCGGAAACAAACGCAGTTGTTCCAAGCGGTACAGGAAGCTCATCGCCAGTCCCATCGTCATACCGAACAATTTGTTCTGGACCCTGGGGTACCTTCAAGCCATAGAGAGTCGTCACTTTGGGGGGTGAAAGGTCGTAGAGAGCGGCGTCGATATGCCAGCGATAGAAACGAGTGATGCCTTTAGCCTCATCTTCATCTGACACGCGACTCTTGTGGAAGGTCGTGTGACTCGGATGTTTGAGCATGGCTTCGGCAAGTCCTTCGTGATTGTAGACCGTGCCGTTCCCTATCAATTGGACCTGTGGTACTCGAGGGATGGTCTTGAGATCAGGATGAAGAATGGACTTTTTCGTGTTCCCAGTCTTGTTGTTTCCGTGCCCGTAGCTCTCAGATTGAGGATCGAATGCCTATGACGTCGCGATATGAAACAAGATTGGCGGTATTCGACACGAGCAACGACGTACCTTGGTCAAAGCATACTGCTGTTCTGGTGTAAGGGTAACATCGCGGAATAGTAGTGCGTCGTGCTATTGAATGAGATGCACTCTCAGTGAGCTCCTCGACCCTTCTATGATGCAAACGGATCTTGCACACCTTGTACAATGCCTCCCTAATCTCTTGAAACAGTTCCGGAGAGAGCTCGCCAGGGTTGACACCCTTGACTTCACGTCCGAAATCAGCAAACTTTGAGGGATCAGCAGAGGCTGGAAGTGGAAGAGCAGTAAGTTCGATGGCCATGAGGTTCAAGCGAGTAAGAAAGTAAGAATCGATCCAGCGATACGGGGGTATTTAAGCTGTTCCAGTCCCATGTGGCGTTGAAATGGAGATAAGGGTTGCCGCTATCTAATCTACTTTAGTCTTTAGCCTCGGGATTCGGTTCTAGTTCTCCATTCAAAAAAGTGCTATGTACAGTGCATTACAAGAGGTATTCGTATTCACTTTGTGGTATGGTATACTGGAGGTCGTAACAATGTTCGTCCGAGAGGCACCCAAGTGCAGATAGTAAGTAATAATCACAACAACAAACGCGAAACCTGATCGCGAACCGAGAAATTAAACCCTTGATCCCAACGAGAAGAGACATGTGTATAGTACTTGATAATTCCACAACAACGGACATCCGGGTTTCCCAAATGAAACAAAATAAGATAAATAACCAGCAAATAGCGGAAAGAATCGAAAGAAAAGAAGACCAGAGTCCAGGTCGACATCGACATCGGGACAGACATGTCCCCAAGAAATGAATGAATAAGGATAGCGAAAGGCTCTAGAATCTAATGAAGTCGAGCCTCCTGTGCCATGAGAGGTGTCGCCGCATAAATCGAAATGGCCGGTAGTGGTACCGTCCCGCCCCCAGCACCGCTCATACCGACGTATGGGCTTGAACGATTCATTGTCCCTGCAGGGGATGAGTATACCTGAATAGGCGTATATGGATATGGTGCTTGTGCTGGAGGGACATAGGGGCTGTTGTAGGCCGACGGAGACGCAGCGGGGTGCTCTGCGGGAGAAAGACTTCCAGGCGGTAGAAGCATGGGAGTAGAGGCCACCCACGGCATGACATACGACGAATTCGGGGAGGAAATACCAACGCCTGCCGATGCGGGAGAGGGGTGTATATTCGGGAGGTTGGGAGTCGAGAACGAGTACGGTGATTTGTACGGTTCCGTCGCGATATTGAGATGGTAGGGTGATGTAGGGGGTAGTGATTGGTGGATCGATACCGGGGTTGGGAGGGTCGCGCTGCGGTGGAGGTGGGAAACCGGGGGTAGAGACTGATGGAGTGACGCAGGGGTTGGTAGTTGTGGCTGAGAATGTAGGGAGATGTGAGGTGAAAGCTGAGAATGTAGGGAAACATGAGGAGAAGGTTGCGAGAGGTTGGGCATAGAGTTGTTGTGTGGATGTAACCCCATTGCTAGTAGAGCGGTCTTCATCGGAATAGAGGGAATCTCCTCTTCCTCATCCTCGGAGCTCTCTTCTTCCTCGTCATCGTTGGTCTCGTCGAATGTGCCGGGAACGTAGCGGTGAACATTGCCGTTAGAGGTAGCAGCAGGAGCATTCCAGGGCGAGTTTCGCGTGGACGTCCTCCTGGTGGGCAACTTGGCGGATTTGCTTCTCCTCAGCCTGTGAACACCCGTACGTCAGCGGGATCGCGGGCCACCGAGTAACACAACAAACTCACCCATCGAGGTTACCTCTCTTGTCGTTTTCAGTGTCCGAGTCCATCAGGACAATCAATATTCCATCCTTAGATCGCTTGTCCTTCCCACTCGAAGACGACACCGAAGAGGACGCTGAGATGCTTTCCGACGAGCTGTTGAGCTCCCGCTTGGACCGATGATGTTTGTGCCTGACGACACGGAGTCAGTTTTTCCCATCGTCAAGAGAGCTAATATTAATATGGTTACCTATGCCTCCTGTCAGGTCTCTCATCTGGGTTCAACACGTTGAGTTTACTAATGATCAGATACGCTCGGGGTCAAACCTTACCTGCTTCCGCAACAGGCTCTAAAGTGGAAGTATGTTTCCCGGACGCTTTAGAAGGATCGGCATCTGATGGGAGGGTAGAACGATGAGCACCGACGATAAGGGAAAAATAGCGCCGTGAACTAACGTTTCTTGGGTGACTTTTTCGCGCCCGCGGAAGTCGCAACGATCGAAGCACGTATGGACTCTATAAAAACACCGTCTCAATGACATTGACGTCACGCAACAAGCGATGGGTGTAAATACCAGTTCCCGAACTACAAGTTGATAGTGGTCAGTCAGGGTGCTATTCGTCTCGGAAAACCGTCAAGGTGTACTCACGAAGATGCTGGATCAGGATTGGTCACTCTGAGCGGTACTGGAAAAGGGCCGATGAGTCAAGGTTGACATCCGGAATGGACAGAAAAAGGCACTAACGTGAGAAACCGAGATTAGGCAGCGAGAGTACACTGGGATTGCTGTCACGGAGACTGGAAGATAGGAAGGGCGGTTTGGGCGGGGTCAGCGGATCTAGGAACAGAAAATATTACTGGACACTCCAACTCTTGATGGACGGCGCACATACCTTCCAGTTTGGACTCAAGCATGGAGAGTGGAGCTGGTGGGGCAGACTGTGAGGTAGTTATTGGAGGGCGTGATTCATCCGCAGGTCTTGACTTCAAGTCTGACGTTGATATTCGTCTGAAGACGGTGTAAGTGAACGAAATTATGAGTAACGGTGGGGATGACATACGAGAGGCGTTTCTTGTGATGCTCGTCGAGGCCATGCGCAATTTTCCTGAACTCGGGTTCCAAGAAATCGTTCTTTCGGCTAGGGCCTATAGAAATGTTTGAGTGATGTACAGGGTAACGAAAATTTCTTTTGTTTACCCTTCAACCGACGGGTGCCCTGACGATGCGCGATTATCGATGTGAGCACAAGCCGGAACTTGGACTGAGAAATAGACACACCGTTTTTCCTTTCCAAGTCATGTAGTAATCGACCACTTTGCGACCTCCAGCACGAAGAGGGCCAGGTGTAGGAACGTGAACTGGAAATGCAAAGACGACATTGTGGTTACGATGGTGGGGGTGTAGTCTTCTCTCCTCGTCCTCACTAGATGAAAACGCTATCAGCAACGTGCTGCAATAGATTAGATCTGAAACGCACTTGATGACTGCGTTGTAGATCGACCGTGCCTCAGCACCGGCAACCACTCTGAACTTTTGCTGACCGTCTTGCTCAAAGTCTTCTGGCAGCCCGTTCTCTGCAAGCTCCTTCAAAAACTCGGGCCCGCATTGTGAACGACGCATATGAGACCGAGCGATGAGCCGGAGGTCATCGTCGGTGACGTCTCGCAAGGTGGTAGTCTCTGACGGGGACACATCATCGTCACGGTGGTGTCGGGAGGAACGATGAGACTGTCGCCTTTCCAGTGACCCGGTAGACCGCTTGTCGCCATTGTTGTCGTCACCACCGTGTGATTGATGAGTCGAAAGCCTGGCGTCTGTTTTCTCCTCATCGCGGTGACTGTGATGATCGTGGTGTCGAGAAGAACGATGAGAGCGTTTCGTTCCCACCGTCTTGATAGACTTCTGGTCGTCGGGAGGCCCGTCACCGTGAACTGATTGAGTTGCGTGTCCGATTTCTGACGGAGCTTTGTCCTTGTCCTCGTCATGATGACTATGACGATGCCGAGAGGAGTGGTGAGAACGTCGTCTTTCTTCTCGAGACCTGGTGGATTTTTTGTCTTCGTTATCGTCGCCAGCACTTCGTGATGAACGATGTGAACGTCGTGATGGACTGTGACCGCTGCCTCGATCGACACCCCCCTCTTCCTTTCCTGCTACGGATCCGCGGTCATCCCTCTCTTTTCCGTTCTCCTGCGACGTATACGATGGTGGTGGTGTGATTGAGGGAGAAGACATAGAAATAGTGATGGTGGAAAGGGAAGGTGTCGTCGTCTCTCAGAGCACGATATATAGAAAAATGTTGTCCAACGTCGCCGGAACCGGACGTAACGGATGCCCAGCAGAAAAAAAAAATACAGAGGATCAGGGAAGCAGTGCCGAAGTAAGATAATAAGGGCCTCGTGGTGGCCTCAAGGATGATGGTCCGTAGTAACAAAGCGGAGGGAGGATCAATTGGTTTGCGCTCTTCATTCAGGCGGCGGTTACTTATAAGTACTCTCTTACGTCAATTCGTTCACAAACACTCTCACAGGCTCCAATTGAACCGGATTAGGACTTGTCTGTCTTTATGGGACCAGTCCTCTTTTGTCATGAATCAAATCAAAGAGAAAGCAAGCTTCATTTCGCCTGTACGGTCGGCGGGTGCATCGCTAGATCCTTGAATGGACGGACTTTCATCGATAAAAAAGCTATTCAACCACAGACAGCGGATCATGTAACCAGTGTGGTTTGCCGGGGGAATGTGCAACATCTCCTGCACGCTGCGAAGAAGCTGATGAGAATTTGAGTCAGAAAGATAATATAGGAGGAAGGTTGTACATGTAGGTATGCACCATGTCAGCTCATGTCGACGATTGTAACTTTAGGCGGCTGCGGACTCGGTCCTCGTGTTCATTTCTAGGTCGTAATTACTGTATGTTGGAGAGGCAGGCGCAGCCAATCGCATTCCCAGGATGACACACAGAGGTGAAGACCTACCAGAAGAAGAAAGTCTCTTGTATTTGGCTTTAGATTGAGGTGTTCAGGTCTTGGATAGTATCACCCGAGTCTCGCGCCGCAAGAGAATATCGGGGCCATGGATACACGGAGAGCCACTCAACCGAAGCTGTCCAATGTCCCATGTCATCCATTCAGAGTCGTCGGGCTTGGAGGGCGCCGACTAGGCCCAGATGTCTTGATGGATGTAGGTGCAACTTACCCGTATCGGAAAGCACGAATTAATCCTAGGATGGCAAAGTATGACCGAAAGCTCGGCTGACCAGCAAGATACAAGCCTCGATCTGGCCAGTACCTTTACAAAAATACCACCGGTTACGGGACAACGATATAGGGATCAAGCTGTTCTCGTTTTGTTCAGAGCTGCAAGTCTCATGGATCTGATGAGCCGAGCGTTCCGTTCGAAGGTTAACAGCAACCAGCAGTGTGTACACCAGGAGATTTCTTCGAGATATGAAGTTACAGACTTGTTGATGACCAGATTGGGTGAAGCTGTTATATGAGCTGCGAGCCTCAGACACCGGAGAGTCGAGCGAGTACCGCGTGGAGAGTATTTCCGCCAGTCAAAATGTAGTTCCTTCCGGTACTTGCGAATGCTCATGACGGTGAAATCAAGTGTAGGTATCATCAGTTAATTTCGGTGAAGGTAGTGCAGCAGAGCCTCTCAGGTGTGAAAGAGCACAAGACAGATGGAATGGCGAATTTACCGTCGACGTAGAAGGAAGGAAGAGAGAGACGGTGGCTTACTAAGCCGCCAAATAACGCACAAGCGGGGCAGGAATCTACAAGGACCTACAACCGGACCCTAGCGGTCGGCGGTCCCCACCATTCTCCCAGCCTGCTTTGTGGGGTATACAGTCTTGTGTCGGATTCAAATGCCATTTGAAACCCAGGAATTGGTTGACACTGCCTAGAATCGAGTCGTCATGTGCGTGCTCACTGAGTTAACGTTCATCCGATTCATCTACCATCCAGTACAGATTAGAGTCTGTACTGTGGAGTCTACATGAAAGGCAGACAGGTGGCAGACAGCCTGATGCTTGCTGGTAACGTTCAACATACAGAAGTCGATCGATCTCGTCCATGTTCCACGCAGTCGATGCCTTTCAATCTAGGCGATTCCATGATCCCATGGTTCCAGCTTCCATGACATCCATCGCTCCCTGCTTGCTTGGCGCCTTTTACTGATGATTGAATCTCTTTTGAGTAGCGGCATTTCGTGAAAGATCAACAATCGGAATTTTTGAGGCCGGGGTACTGCCTCACAAAATGCTCAAGAGACACAAGCCCGGCTTTGAAGGGGTGGCTGTCGTAAGGCTATTAGTTGCGCAGTATTTTGACCATCTTCAATCCCCGTGGTCGGGTTCTTGAGTCTGTGTGCTGCGACTGATATGTCCATACGACATCCCGCTCACGATCAATAGGCCAACAACAATCTCCTCGAGTACACTTCGAGTGCGCTCGACCGAGTCCCGCGTCGCTTTGGAAATCGTACAAACGTCGATCAAAGGGCCAGGCTTTGCGAGACGTTCCAGTGAAGTGAGCACCTATGCTTGCGCAGAAGAGAATTGGTGCAGATAAGATTCATGGGGTAAGAAAGTTTGATGAGTCCCATTGAAGATTAGCCATGCGTCCAATGATAGAGGTCAGACGATCCAGACGCAAGATGTCGTCCCGTTGGCGGACTCTGAGTACACTCTCTCAAAGGAGACGTCGGATCAGCTCTTGAGCAGCAGGGGCCTTGAGTTTTCGGGCAAAGCCTACTATGAAACGCCTTGAAGGTGAGCTTTTCGTCGACTCCCTACCTAATGCCCTTCAGATACCTCCTTTCCTGAATTTGATGCCCTTTTCTGGTAGTCCCTGCCTCACGGAATGTGATATTAATATACCGAGTCGTATCATTGGAAGCAATGACCGTTATTGTTATTGTTTCACGAACCTCGAGAATAGAGTTGACCCATTCAATCTTGATCCGTCCACCCGAGCGTTTAACGTTTCAGAGACATCGTACACGTACAGACACGTACTCGGCTAAGCTATCGATTAGCGCCTTTGATGCCGTGAAGAAAGCTGGAAGAAGGATAAGGATCTGCCTGGTGAGAATTGAGAGAAGGAGAAAGACGCATCGTAAGCACGAACTTGTCAGCCTGAAGAACCTTATGAAACCGACGTCATTCAGTAGCCCCTACAACTTGGTCTCTTTCTATCATATACGCGACCATCAACATGGCCTCAGCACCACGCTGGAAGACCGCGTTGAGTAATGCATTATCTGAAAACAAGAAATCAGTCGGTAAGTATATCAAACTTCCATGGAGAGGGCCATTCTAATAAGAAAATAGTGCTCCAGCTCGCCTCGATTGAGCCAGGTACATCGATACCGCACGTTCGTTCGCACATATTCCGTTCTTTTCTTGCACCTTCGGAGGACGATAGGCTCCCCCTCATCCTCACGTCAACCGACGTTCGTTCACCCAAGGTCAAGCAGATCGTTGCGAACCCTCATGTCGAGCTTGCTTGGTGGATCGAAGGCAAACAGGAGCAGTTCAGGATTGCTGGACTAGGAGCTATCGTTCCTGCACCTACCCACCCACTGTTCAAGGATTTTGAGCAGACCGTCAGGACTGTCGAGCCGTCATCGGGTCTAAGGAAGCTTGTAGGTGATGCTGGGACGGATTTTGACTGGGAAGCGAGGAGAAAGGAGGTCTTTGCGACGATGAGTGCTCATATGAAAGCTAGTTGGTGTCGTCCCGTACCCGGAAGTCCCTTGATTGGAGGGGAAGAAGAGGCGAAGAAATGGCCTGTGAGAGTCGATGAACCCGGAAAAGAGAAAGGTGAAGATGGAGAAGAGGTTTCCGAAGAGGACAAGGCGAAGAACAAGAACAATTGGGAAACAGCACTCTCGAATTTCGCCCTGGTGATTGTGGACCCAACCGAGGTGGATTATGTCGAGCTGGGTGTGATTCCGAACCAAAGAACCAATTTCTGGAGGAATGAACAAGGATTGTGGGAGGAAAAACCGGTAGTGCCTTGATTCTCTGCGATATGTTAGGCTTTGAATGTATATTATGGACCTACGATGGTGTTGAATGGCTCTTGAATCAGACTCGAGTCAGAAAACGCGTCATTTGATTGAGGGAGGAGGCCACATACCCGAACAGAACGGAAATTGCCGAGTTTAGCGAACAATGAGTTTTTCGCGATCACGTGTGCTTGCCCGACGCGGAAAATTCGTGACGGGGAGTGACAAGCCAAAGTTGAAATTGACGACATTGGGCTCTGTCCTGGTTCTGCTCTGCTCCCCCATTTCCGCCTCCCTCCCTCATGGCCACCCCATTTATAGACCACTATGAGCCGCTGGATGTTATAGGAAACGGCTCGTTTGGAATTATTCGCAAAGTCAGAAGAAAAACGGATGGCGCAGTCAGTATTTTCGATGGCTATGGAATAGGACAACATGCTCAGAACTATGCCTTTCAGATATTCGCAAGGAAGGAGCTGAATTTCGAGAGAATGTCAGAGAGGGATAGGAAGCAGATCGTTGCAGAAGTGTGCGTTGCAGACCCCTCATTTACGTGTTAACCACGCTCACCATTTCTTTGGGGTGTACAGCAATATCCTGAAAGATCTTCAACACGAGAACATTGTGCGATATCACGACCGCTATGTTGACAGAGAAGCTGGGATTCTCTACATACTCATGGAATACTGTTCTGGAGGCGACCTCTCGTCTATAATAAAGCAAGCTCAACGACACAACAAACCGCTTCCAGAAGATACCGTCTGGAACTATTTCATGCAAATTCTCCTCGCTCTTCAGCAATGTCACCATCCCAATGGACACGGACGTAATGGGAGCACTGGGACGAGTGGATTCGAATCCGACTCAACGAATCAGCAACGACGTATGCAGATATTGCATCGAGATCTTAAACCCGACAACAGTGCGTTCATCGATCCAAATTTCATGGAAATTCTTCTCAATCGCATCGCTAGTCTTCCTCAGCGAGAATAACACCGTCAAGCTTGGGGACTTTGGACTATCTAAAGCCCTTGCCCACACCAGTTTCGCCAACACTTACGTCGGGGTATGACGATAATTCAACCACAACCAAATAATCACTAACCTCTTTCCATTTTCTTGCGTTACAGACACCCTACTACATGTCACCAGAACTGATGCAAGAGAAGGCATACGACAATAAATCCGACATTTGGTCGCTAGGGTGCTTGATTTACGAACTTTGTGCTCTAAAACCTCCATTCCACGAGGCAAAGACTCACGCAGAGCTGAGTATCCTCATCCGGTGCGCCTGCCCGTTTTATTGTGTTCACTCTGCATTTGGAATTTACGATCATTCTATGACTGTCATACCTAGCAACGGACGCATCCCGCCCCTCCCAAAAGGGTACTCCCAGTCATTAGGAGCCGTCATCAAGTCGATGTTGAACTTGAACGTATGTGGAATCTGGTTAATCCGTCCGCCTCAATTTAACTCAGTCTGATCACATGGGCTTTTTGTCCACCACCAGCCCGCGATGCGCCCCTCCGCGGCGCAATTGCTCCAGAATGAGCGACTAGATCTGGTCCTGAAGATCTCAGAGGCTGAGAAGATGTCAGTTTACCGAGTTCTTACTTTGCGACTTCGCTAATCGCCCATTCTCAATAGGTTTGCCACCGTCAAGACGCACAGAGGGAATCTGCTATCCCGAGAGCGCGAGCTTGTTTCTCGAGAGACAGCGATCCAAGAACGAGAACAGCAGCTCTCCGTCGTCGTTTCCCAGAAGGACGCGGAGATCTCCTCGATGCAACAAGCGCTTGCACAAGCCCAGGAGCAACAACAACGTGCTCAGGCTGAACTTGAGACGGCGGTCCGGGATGCTATATCCAAGCGGGAGCAGGAGTTGAGAGTCCTCGTGCTGAAGCGAGAAGAGGAAGTTGCCGCTGCGATGGCGAAGCGAGAGGAAGAGATTATCACTTCTGTTAACAGGAGAGAACAAGAGCTGAACGACGCATGGTCGACTAGAGAGGAGCAGATCAGAAAGGAGGTCGAGGAGAGGGTACGGTGGGTGGAGGAGAGAGCAAATTGGGTGGAGGAAAGAGCGAAGTGGGTGGAGACCCGTGAGAAGGAGTTGGAGGATGTTGAAGGATGGCTGGATGGCGTGAGGATCGAACTCGAGGAGGAAGAGAAACGACTTGAAGAGGTCCGCACGACGGTGGAGGAGAACATGAAGAAATGGGAAGAAACTGCAAAGGGCAAGACCGCATCCAAAGGTATACTTCTTCTGAACAATCCTTTGTGTTTGAGGGACTAACGCCCGTGTTTCACCAGGACGAACCGGGAAACCTCCCCTCGAAGAGGTCAAGAATCTGTTGGAGCCACTATCACGTCTCAGCACGGAGAATGCAGAAAACGAATCTACACCGGTCACGACAACGAAACCGCCACGGAAGAATCAAACAATGAAGGCACGTTCACCCAGCCCCTTCCCCGGGCTTGCAACGCCTGCTCCCCCACCTTCGCGAGCACGGCCTCTTCCTCCCGCATCTGCCATGAAAGGCGTTGTACTTACCTCGACTGGGGAGATCCTCTCGACGCCTGCTCCCGGCCCGGTTCCTTTCACCCCAAGTCCCCCCAGCGCCACCATCACAGCTACGGCGCTGCCAAGTGTCGATCTGACGAAATTATTTGTGGAGAGTCCAAAGGTCGGCCTAGACTTTGGGAAGATATTCGAACGGTCCGACGCATCAGATCGTGGCGGTAGCGATGAGGGAGACCCAACTGAAACGCTCTCCAAGGGGTGGGAGGGTGTTCGAACAATCAACCCTGACACAGATCACGAAGAGGACGACGATGATGAGAGTCCCCCGCCTAGCCCGAGTTGGAGGAAAGAGAAGGAGATGAATCGGACGAGTAGCTCTCGCTCATGGGGAAGGGAGGCGACAGCGAGAAGGAGGGACAGGGCTAGGGACAGCGATAATGACACGCAGAGATCGACTGGGTCATCCTCGACTGCGTCTTCGTCTACGAAGAAACAAGCGAGTGCGGTGGCTGCTCCCCCGACTCGGCTGAGGAGGCCATCAATCAAGCGTCGAGGCTCCGGCGCTCTCCCTGGATCAGTTTCGGACCCAATGAATCTTATTAATGGTGTCTCGTCACAGAAACCGAAACCCGTTCCGCAACCCTTACCGCACCCACATCTTCATCCGCATTCGCATCCGAATGCTTCAGAGACGCCCACCGGGACCTCGTCAAGTCGTGTGATGCAGAGGACCCTCTCTGCCCCTGCTCAGGCTCAGGGCCCCGACTATGATTTGAACGATGAGGAGAACCTTCCTAGTCCGTTCTTGAAACGGGTCGAGAAGGGCCGATCGATTTCCACGAATTCCCTGGGTAATAACCCCACGGGAACCGTTGCCGGGCGGAAACGCATCAGCAATGGGAATAATCTGCTGAGGGCATTCGCCGCAGTGAATAACGTTGCTGCACACGAACGAGGTGGTTCCGCAACTGCGACGACACCGGCGTCTGGGAATACTAGAGCTTCGACACTCAGCGCGAGGAAGGCGAGTCAGGAGGCTCACAAGGCGTTGTCACGGTAGATGTCGACAGTTGTGTACTAGAGGTTCCGGTCGGTCGGATGTTCATCTTTCTCATGTCATTTTTTTCTCTCATTCGTATGGCTATCTTATTTTCTCGGTGGCTCATGACACTGGGTCTGTTACCTGCATCCGTTTCTTTTTTACCGTTATGACACTTACATTGTACTCATACTTGTCTATCTCACTCACCTGTTCTCTACGTTTACTGTATACGGTATAGCTATCTCACGGAATGAATGCAAGGTTCTTCCGCCGATTCTAGTCAAGACTTGGACAATACATCCCGTCCTCCAGCCCTGCGATGTGGTCATCTCGGGAGTTAAACTTCTCTAACTAAGACTAGGTGTATATGTAGGGTTGGCCCAAGGTCAGTCACTCGGTTGAGCGGGTCCTTTCTATCCTGTGAACACAGAACTCAATACATCTTGTACATACATCTTTGCACAACTGATTGAAATGATAGATGGACACTCGGAAAATTTACGCTTAAGAAAATTATAGTTACTTATACCCATCTAAGGTCTGCCGTAACAGGTCCCCGCACATGCTCAACTTCTTCCTCGACAGCAAACTTTTTGTCTCCGAGCCGCGCTAAACCAGGCTAAACCTTACGGGCGATCCCTTCTCGACGGCTTTAACGTGCTCGTTACTTGACGCTCTACTACCATCATCTTCTCGGTCGATATGGCAAGACCCAGGAATGGCCGCGGCGAAGGTTCGCGTCGACGCTCTCTTTCCGATCCTCTGAGTGCTGCTCTGCTACCGCCGCCGAACGAAACGTTCGAGCAGAAGGAGGAACGGCTGAGAATAGAGGTGGAGGCGAAGCGAGTCAGCGATGGAATAGACGAGATGATCAAGCAGGAGAAAGCAGACCTGAAGAAGACCAAGGCAGACGTCAGCGTGTTGCTGCTGGGACAGTCGGAATCTGGGAAGAGCACAACGTTGAAACGTGAGTTCGTTGATGTTACTCTATGTTCTCCGTCGTCGACATTGGCTTCGTCAAATTTGGTATCCGAGTGCGCAGCACGCTGGGTCGCGCTCGATGAACGAAGCGATTGCGATGGGACTGTTGTGAAGGTACTGGACTTGGATGGGAAAGGCCGTTTAACCGAGATCGTTGACAGCACCTGCTTTGGTATACTGACCACGTACTCCCACAGAATTCCAGCTGTTACACGCCCCTTCGACGTTCCATGCAGAGCGAATAGCGTGGAGGGCAGTCATCTATCTCAACTTGGTCAAGTCTGTTACCAGGTGCGTGCCAGTATCCTTCATTTGAATGGCCTCGGACTCACTCATCCGGCAGAATACTCAATGCATTGTCACCTGACGGCGAAGAAGAAACGGACGATAACGCAAGTATTGCTGTCTCGTCCGAGGCAGGCCACGGCGGCACTGTTCCCAATTACGAGAGATACAAGCAACGGTTACAACCACTTATCGACCTGGAAGCAAGACTTTCGCACTTGCTCTCATCGCCAGATGAAGATGAGCCCACTCAACTAGGTCCTCTGAATGGTGATTGGAGTCAAACGAACGGACACGTCAAGCCAAACTCTGTCTTAAGCCCGTCAAATCATGGAAATGCCCATTCCAGGAAAACCGAAGTCGCTGTGCACACGTCAAAGAATTGGAAAAAGGCATTTTCACTTGGGAACAAGACGAAAAACCCAATGTCCCCTCACACAGGAGAGATTCAAGGATGGTGGGAGGATCCTAACGACCCCGTTCATGATCTCCATGCTTGTGCGCCGGCCATGCTGGATCTTTGGAGGGACCCACATGTCAGGAAACGGTTAGAGGAGAAGAAGATCCGATTACAAGAGAGTGCGGGATTGTAAGTTGTTCAACATTCTCCCGTATCACCATTCTTACCCTTTGCCTAGTTATCTTGACGAGATCCCGAGAATAACAGCGAAGAAGTACATTCCAACGGATCGTACGTTAAGCGGCGTTCTCTTCCCCACTTGTCAAGAGGCTCATGCGTTTCGTAGCTGATGTCCTCAAAGCCCGTTTGAAGACGCTGGGTGTCTTGGAGTATCCATTTCTCGTCGCGGGCGGGGCCAATAAAGGTGTCAAGTGGAAGATTTACGACGTCGGAGGCGCGAGGAACCAGCGGCATGCGTGGGTACCGTATTTTACAGATGGTAAGTTGTCGTATTACAGTGCGCCGTGTTTCACTAACAAAGACCCCCAATAGTGACAGCTATCATCTTTCTCGCGCCCATATCCGCCTTCGATCAAGTGCTGGAGGAGGTAACTGCACACTCGGATCCTTGTTCTTACTCCTCGCTGACCCGCGCATTCCGAAGGACCGGCGCGTGAACCGATTGGAAGATTCTCTGCTGCTGTGGAAGTACGTGGTTTCGAGCAAGCTCTTATCCGAAGTCAGCATTGTGCTGTTTTTGAACAAATGCGACCTTCTTCGAGTGCGTTTGGCACCTGCTCACTCTCGTCCTTTTTACTAACCTTGTTCTTCTACACAGTCCAAACTGGCGGCGGGCGTTCGGTTGGCTGACCATATGATCTCATATGGGGACAGGCCCAATGACTACGAGTCGGTTTCAAAATGTGCGTGATTGGCCCCTTGACTTCTTGATGTCGTGATCCACCATTAAACATGATGCTTCTCTGGAACAGATATGAAAAACAAGTTTGGAGTCATCCATCAACAGTTCACTCCAAACAAGGACCGAGAGTTATATTGTGAGTCTGATTTCTGTGTTGAAACTTGATGTGTTGAATAACTGAAACAAATACTTCCTCAGGCCACTACACGTCTGTCACGGACACTCGGAGAACGGCAACTATCATAGGCGATGGTACGTCTGGTCCCCGGAAGCTATGCTTGCGCCGTTGCGCTGATAATCTTCCTTTCCCGTCGCAACAGTCAGAGATATTATCATCAAACAACATCTCAAAGACTTCAAGCTAGTATAACGATACCCAGGGGCTGCCAGGTAGTCCACTCATTCAGATTCCCCTCGTTCATATCACTATCTTGAGCGTTTCCAACACCATGAAAAACGACTGTCATTTTTATTCCGCATACCTAGCTTTTCCTTTCTGTCGGCGCATTGCTTTCCCTTCCTTTGCTACCTTCCAAATTGCGATCCCCCTCTCTTTTTTTCTCCTGTCGGATTTTTAGTCTCTCCTTTTAGCTCTCCCGCCGCTGTTGACCATCGTTCAAGATCTTGTTCATCATATCTCCCGTGTTTGTTCTTTTATTCGTCGACATTATTCTGGTTTTTGTTGTGAGGGATTCGGGCTTTTCTTGTCAGTAGGTAGCTATTTCTGTATGAACAGAGTATGCCGAGCATTGCTGGTGCCGGTAGTCTAAGGCATTTCGTATGGGCTGACCCACTTAGCATCCGTTATTCCGCGGTACTTCACGAAAGTTTGTACAGCGTTTCCTATGTAAGTTAGGTCTCGGCCTCCGCCACGTCCCTCGATGGCAGATCATGAATGCCCTCAAAGGTTAGTGGCAACTTAGTGCTCCTGGGGATGCCGATGGTCGCTAAGCCTCATTGAGCGGAGTGTGCGCCATAGATTTATGCTTAGGAAGACATGACATAGGACGATGCAGGCCATTGTTCCCTTCGAACTTGAAGCTTGAAGCTCGAAGTAAGTCGGAAAATGGCCCGGCGGCGGCAGGGTGGCATCACCGGCAGTTCATGTTTGGAGAAGTATTCCCACAATTTGCAAGGGTTCCAAACCCTCATCTGCCCAAAATCCTGAGCCTCCAAGTTCTTGAAGTTTGACGCTTGGTCCATCTCTTGTCTAGCCTGGTGTTCACATCGTAGATTCAACCAGGAGACTACTAGATTAACAATGTGTGGCGTGAGTCTTTATTACATCTATCATTGACTTCGTGATAACCTCTCGATTCCCGCAGGACCAGACGGAAGGCTCTGTTCTTCCCATAGCAGGCTTTTCTCCGTTCCTGGAAGCTCCACGACGCGTCTTCAATTGACCGTACTCGCATTTGAATCTGTGTTCCAACTCAACTCCTCTCAATCAGCAGCTGACTGAGCGTGAGCTCTGTCTTTCAAGTTTCAATACGGGCTCCAATAGCCATAATCGCTTTACATACACTTGGCGCTGCTACCGCAGCGCATCACGGTCTCATCAGTCAGAGAACGGTTCCGACACTACAGCGCCCATGCTCTTAACATCGACTCGGGGCAACGACCCTCTCACGACTCGCCGTCATCGTCTAGCACTGGCAGCTTATCATGGTTGTTCTAGTTTCCTCTGACGGCAAGGAGTTTACGGTCGAGAGAGATGTTGCGGAGCATCTCACCCTCATCAACGGTCCTCAATTAGAGGGTAAGTTGCTTTGCGTTCCACAAAGGACTTGTTCCTGTATTCATCTCTCCTCTCATTCATCACAGAAACCAACGAGCCCATACCTCTTCCAGGTGTACCCTCAGCTGATTTGGAGAAGGTCAGTATTTTCTACAGATCCATATCATACGTGCGCCTGATAGCCGCGATGCTGAGATTCTCGAATATTGTGAGCATCATCGTGGTGAAACTCTTGAAGAACACGAGCATAGTGAATGGGACCGCCAATTCGTTGGTGGGATTGACTCGAAGACCCTGTCCTCGATCATAAAGGCTGCAAATTATCTGGAGATGAAGCCACTGCTGTAAGTGTAGAATCCTTTCCAAGACCAGCTTCGATTTTTCACAGTCCTTTTTCTAGCCATCTTGGATGCACTGCATTTGCTGATTTGATTAAGGGAAAGACGGCGGAACAGATACGTACAATGTTAAACATCGTGGATGATCACGAGCCTTCAGCAGTGCAGTATGTTGATCCTCTGTTCTGCCTGACCGTGGAATTAATACTCGCTCGCTATTTTTCTCAGAGCTACGCCAGTTATCAGGTGGGAAGAATGAGTCGAACCCTTCACTGGGTCGCTTGGATGTACGTCCTATTGGAACCCGCCGCACTGGGACGAAAGCTGGAAGTGTACTCTTCATACCTCGACCAATGAATAACGCATATACACTCAAAGGCCACGCACCATCCTACGACGAGCAACCAGGTGCCCAAATGGAACTCTCAGTGCAATCTCAGCCAAAGATCCCGTAAGGTGCCTGGATTTATTGAGTCTATCGCTCATTGTACTCGTCATCTCCGCAAACGTATGCCTATGGATATTCCGCTCGACTAATCACGACTGACCTGAATGCACTGGATAAGCACTTGGCCTCGAAATCAGATCCACGCCTCCCGTACTTTCCCGAAATGAAACCCCAACACGGTCCACCTGATAATCCGGAGGGGGCAGCGGGCAGCTCCTCTTTTGAGGAAAGATACGTCTATCAGGCGGTGGAAGTGCCGTGACCACAGGGTCTATATCGACAGGGCCGCGCTGGAACTTTGTGCGCTTGATGTGCCAGCGGTTCAACCAGGCGTGCGCTCTGAGAATCGTGCATGGTCCCCCCCCCCCCCAATATAGCTTGGCCCTCCCTATATCTCTCTTTAGAATCACCTGTTTGATAGAGATGCGCTCTATATCGGTCTCTCTGAGTCTACGATATTACCGGATATCTGATGCCGGGGAAGTGGGATGCACTGGCACGCATAAGTCCTCATAAGCCTCCCGGGATTTCGATCAGAACTTCTCCACCGGAAAACAAGCGCTTAGCGCACACGCTGCGGACCGATCGGCTGAAACAGCTTGGTCTTTGGAGTTGTGACCAGAAGCTGAGCGCCAGGCGATAATTATGACGGGCCACCCAAGCTAAGATAGCCACAGTGGGCCTAGCAAGTCATCGCGGGATTCCTCTATCTATGAAAACGCCACATTTGGTCACCGCGATAGCTTGCACAATGGACAGTGATCATCGGGACTGAGCACCAGCTCGAGTTCGGTGGCTCTGATCATGTAGTGATCTTTAAATACTGAACTTCACAGTACTCGCGTGCGACTCTGGTCACCCGGTTAAGAGATATTTGCGGGCCAATCGCCCCCTTGCGAGCATGGTTTTTCGCAGAGGTTGGGCCCCTACATTATCATATCCAGCTTCTCGTACGAGACCTTTGTCGTGATAATCCGACATAGCTTTGCTGCAAGTTTGCTTGCCCAAAGATGTAGAGAATACGCCGAGGAATATCCATACTAGGCTGAACCGTCGTGGCCCGTCTTCCCGTTTATGATCTCCCTTGATTTCCTTTGATTCCCCGCTGTTTTTCATCAAGGAATGAATGGAATAGCGAGCTCGAGGTACATCCCCATTTGTCGGAGACCTAACAAGCCGGCGTAATTCCATGTGCCCGATGCCGAAGTGCCTGGCATTCGAAATTTATGATGCAAACGGCAAGCACCCGGTCTACCTTTTTAACTTCAACCACCACCTTCACCTTTCTCTTGTTGTACCACTAACTTGCTAGATTTCTCTTCGAATTTCTTCATTTCTATCAATGCGCGCTCCTTCACCTGCTACTCCAACGAAACTAATTCGCGACTCGAACTATTACATTTCGGAAGGGAATACAGTCATCAGAGTCGACAACACGCTTTTCAAGGTGCATTTGAAGCTAAAGTCTCTCCTCAAACCTTCTTTCTGATACCGAACTGGATTTGTGTAGGTTCACAGATGTCTGATCAGCAGAGATGGGTCTGCCTTCGAGGACATGTTCTCGTTGGATAACATCAAGACTTCCCACAGCGCTGTCAGGGAAGGCGACAGCGACGACAATCCTATAGTATTGCACGGAGATAAACCGGAGGAATTCAGAGCTCTACTATGGTCTCTTTACGCTCTGTAAGTCGTTGCTCGTCGCCTCCAGTAGCCTCGTACTGACACATGTCAACCATGCAGTCCGGCAGAGATATTTCAGGTGCCCAACACGCAGTCTGCTGTTGTTCGATACATCAACCTGGCGCGGATTGCAAACAAGTACAGCTTCAGGACGACCGAAAACTGGGCACTACACGTCCTCACCGTCTGCCAAACGAATTCATCCGTCGTACCACCCCCGCCGATCCTCACCCAATTAACCGAAGTCGCCGTCCTATGCAATCATGAAGAGCTACACGAGGCCGTCGAACCTATGTGGGCCGATCTACTCTTTGCCGGTCAAACCGAAGACATCATCTCTGCTATGACTGTCGCTGACAAACTGAATTTGCGCCCACTTCTCGGATTGGCGTATTACCTCATGATGCTCAAAGGCCGCGAGGAGTGGGACTCATCGACACTGACGAGAGAGCAGAGAATCCGATTACTCTCCGGTTATTACAACATCAGCCGCGCGTGCGAAGCGCTGCCGACAACTGCACCAACTCTGGTACATCATTCGACGTGTTTTATGAATGCCAAGTGTGGAGAGGCATGGCAGGCGTTATGGACGACTATGGTATACAAGATGATGGGCGACGGCGGTCATGGAGCTGCTGCAGTTGCGTCAAGGGTCCCGATGGTGGACCTCTTGAGGAAGCTGCATCTAGCAAACCATCTCCTGGAAAAACTAATAAACGGAGAATCGCCATTGGAAGTGCCAAGCAACATGAACAAGAATTGCCTAAGGAACGGGTTGAACGCGTCGGAGGAGACCGTGAACGACGTGCTCTACGGGTTGGCCGATTGTTTCGTGGAGATCGACTCATGAGAGTCGAAAAATCTGTATATTACGGACCGCGTTCGTTGTATTTTCTCGCTCTCAATGTTCTCTAACCACTTCAGCACGCTGTCGACCACCACACACGCACTGTAGCATAAAATTTCCTTTCTCATCGCATCTATAAAGTTCCCAGGGGGTTCGGACATTGTACATTATCACTTTACTTTACATAGACGGTAGCTTATACATACTATCGTGTAACTATGGCGTAGTCATGAGCTTGAGTTGTCGATAGGAGAAGTGGTGAACCTTCCTTACAGGCGCCTATGGACACTTAACTCATTGTCCTAGACCACCACCATGAAATCCGGATCATATCCAAAACGTCGTCCAAATGCTCGATACATGTATCGCAATGGCTTTGAGGAGCCTCCTACCACTCCAAGCCAGCTACAAGAGGCTCACGAACACGCTTTACACGTATTGAAGTACTACTCAGTTCCTCCACCAAGGTGAGCCTGTCGTTCAATGCGCGTTGCCGAGCCCAAACTTAGGATCGCAGCGTTTCAACTTTAACGACTCAAGACTGGTCTCGGCCAGAGCCTGAGACAGCTTCATCGCTGAAAAAGCAGATAGACGATCTCAAGACAAGCCACGCGCAAGCGCTAGCGGCTGTGTGCGACTCGAACGTGTCGAACTTCCACCTTGACTTGAAAATGTTGAACGAATCAACCAATGAGCTGCTGGATATGGAACCATCGGAGAGAAAGCGAAGTGTCAATGAAGCAAGAGGAGAGCTCGCAATGGATGTAGACTTTGCAGCTGCGCAGGAGAATCAGCTTCGGGAGGGTAAAGCAGCGCAACGGGTATGTGGTTTTTCTTTTCCTTCGTGGAGAAAACTGTCTCAAATGTCATTATTCTCTCCGTGACTCAGCTTATTCGTACCAAACTTCCGCCACACCCATTCCCAATCTATTCGACATCCATCCGGACACGCGAGTCAGCGAACACGATTCCCAACATTAACCGCCTACGATATACCTACTTGAAACGTCTGATACCTCTCAGAAAACGCCACGAACTCCTTTTGATACGCGAAAAAGACGAAGCAGAACAGCGCGAGTACGACAGAAAACGGCGCCTGGAAGAGGCTCAGCGAAAAGAAGATGAAGAGCGGCGGAAAAAGGAAGCCAAGTTCCCTCTGACACCACTGGAATACAAGCAAAAACCGGTCGATTATCGTAGGCGGGTAGCAAAGTTTCTGTGTTTGGGGGCGTCTGCACAGAAGAATGATAGGGGATTGACGCCGAGTCAGGAGAAAATGCTGAAGGACTTTCGATGGATGTTTGAGGATGTGCTGCCACTTGTGAAGACATTCGAGGCTGATGTGAGTCCAGACCAGCAGCTAGACTTAGAAACTAACAGATTTCAGGCGTTTTTTTCGTCTACTATTACGGCGGAGAACATATCACTACAGAACATCACCAAGGATCCTCGAATAGCTTAGCGGCGCTTTGATCCCGGAGTTCGGTCATGTTCTTTTCGGGTCGATGATACTTGCTGTTTCTTGGTTCGCCTGCGGTACTTTTTGATCATCCGAGCCCCATCTTCCCGCAAACTCTCTACTACAGAACAAACATCTCACAACACGCTGTGTAATACTTTGGATATTCAATGTCTCTTGACTTTCTCATCGACTGCGCTTCCCTTGCTCATCATGTCCGATAATGCCAGCTCGCCCAACAATGGACCTCGCTGGAAGACGTTGATATCCGATTCTCTTGCCAAGTTTCCCAGAGCTGTAGGTCAGTACTTCTCAAACCTCATTCGACATGTCCTCATCGACTTCCTATTCTCAGTGTTTCAACTGGCATCCGTAGACGAGCCCTTCCCACAAGTGCGCTCTCATATCTTTCGCGAATTCCTCTATCCGCACCCTATCAAGCGACCCGAAGACGTGGTGCTCATCACCTCTACGGATATCAGAACCCCCAAGATCGACCAGATGAGTGCGAACCCATACGTTCAGATCCATTGGTATATCGAAGGGACTCGAGAACAGTTTCGGATATCTGGGAAGGTGGCAATTATTGGGTATCAACCAAAGTTGAGCGGTTTACGTCAGGAAGTTGTTGATTGGGAAGAAAAGAGGATGGAGATATTCAATGGCTTGAGTGCGCACATGAAGGCCAGCTGGTGTAGGCCGGTACCGGGGAGTGTCTTGGAAGGGGAGGATGAGGTGAAACGGTGGCCGAAACGTGTGGATCCGCCGGGGGAGGAGAAGAATGAGGATGGTGGGGAGGTCTCGGAGGAAGATAAAAGGAGGAATAAGGCGTTCTGGGACTTGGCTGTGAAGAGGTTCGCCCTGATTGTGGTCGAGCCGGTAGAGGTCGATTACCTGAACATGGGGGTGGTACCGAATCGGAGGTACCGCTTCAGGGTTGAAAGGGACGGTTGGGAAGAACAAGAAATTGTTGCATAATATCGAAGGATAGCTGATTATGTGCGAATCGCACTGTGACCTCGGCTGGTGGTTCCAGTGCGTCGAATATGTTGCCCTCCAAGTCTCCGTGTTCACTTTCTTGTTTGGCATCACACCTCGCAGGGGGCCGACGATACCTGAGGCGGGGCCTTTGCCCTCATCCAGCTTGGGCTCACATGCTTTCGTCCGGAAAGGCCCAGATCACACTGCTTATGTTTGTGTTGTGGGTTCCAAGGCGTAATCATCCTTGAGATACATCTACAACCAGAACTTCGGATACGAATCTTTTCTTGTTGGCTAACGTATCCACGCCGATCATGTCGTAGTTTTCCGAGGTGGCGGCCATGGTCGGAGGTTACTCAACCCCTTTCCTGGTAGAGGCAAAGATTGAGTTCGTGATCTCATCTTGTGACTCCGTTTCAGTCTCCTTTGATTCAGGATCACTACTTAGCTCGCCGCATGAGTAAGAGGCACACCAGAAGATCCAACGGATCAGCGGTCGCAGTGGCTCGTTATATTCGTCCTGAGCGCCTATGTACATGGGCTCGAGTACGTGTCACTGCGTGTGAGGCCGAGGGACTGATTCCTCCGCCCGACCAAACGACCTCATTGGAAGCAAGCTTTGCAACCTATGATTACTTGCTCACCCAACCTGATGCCCACAGGAAGAAAGTTGAGCCTCCACCTCTCCGAGCGGCTTGCGGTCTCTCACCTCTCGTTAAAGTTAGACGTTAGACAACCACCCCAATTCACGGACAACCTGAAATCGATAGTTGGCCATTCGTTCTCAGAGCAGTTATTCCTGCCCACTCACTGGATGTTACGCACTGTGTGAATTTGTACTTGTCCCCTTTGTAGCGCGTTGCGGCTTCGGAGCCTTCATACGTCGGAGGGTCCAGTTCCGTGTCGGAAAATACGAGGGGCGGTAGAAAGTGAGCGGTCCTCTTCACTGACTTCCGCTGTGGCTGACTGAGTATCGGTATCAAAGCAGCCCGATACGATTCAATCTCTCTATCGCAAATTATATCTTTACTCTATCCATTTTACTCCCAAGCTTTTCACCATGTCTATCGTACTCGCCCTCGCTCCCGATGACAACGCAGTCCATTCCGCCTTCAGTGCCCTCGTTGTCTTGCCTCGCCTTGAAGCGATTGCCCTTGGTGGCACAGACTGTGGAGACCTCTTTCAATTCGACAGCAACGGCTCGGCCAACTTCAACCACCTCATGCCGATCAATGTAGGATTGGCTTGTAACGTCGTCACCTCAGAGGGCAACGCGTTTAAGGGAACTGGCAGTGATAATTTTCTCGACACTGACTTTGAGGTGAAAATTGCAAGATTCAAACGGTCTCGGAGGAGTATGATAAAAGGAGGAATAAGGCGTTCTGGGAACTGGCTGTGAAAAGGTCCGCCTTGATTGCGGTCGAACCGACAAAAGTCGGATTGCCCGAGTATGAGGGTGGTACCGAATCGGAGATACCGGTGCGCGTTCAGGAGTGAAGAGGGTAGCTGGAAAGAACAAGAGATCGTTGCAAGAGCGCGTGGGCCTTGGGAATAAATCAACCTGTAGTAGTATCGGTGTAACGCGTCGCCCCCAACACGTTCTCCCACGTCCTTACTATCAAGTGGTGCCACGCCCCACAGCCTACAAGGAACCGGCTCAAGCACTGTTTAGATTTCACGATCCTGCTCCAAAAATCCCGATTTTAGTCATACTTTCTCGGGGACCGCTTTGATAAGAGATTGACTAGTATCCACAGAAAGAGAATCACTGATATAGATCTATGAATTGCCTGGTTGTCCCTCGCGCGAGAATGTAACTTGCAGACCTCAACAGACGGAGTGTCCGACATCGAACGCGCCAAAAGAAAGGAGTGCAGACTATTGCATCACTGTTCCTGTTCTGTGTTGGATAGTGTCTTCTGCTGGACCGCGGCCGTCGTTGCATCCATCAGGGCCGATTCCGAACTGCCTTCCCTGCGTTTCGCGTACTTTCCAAGAAGCTAACGATGCGGAAGGTTAGAAAGATCTCATTTATCAGGAGGACAACTGCAAACACAAGTCCGTTCCCTCTAGCTTGACTATCTCGCCGGTGCTATGGCAGTTCTCTTCCTTGTTTGACGCGGCCATGGGTGTACAGCGTCGGGGACTTCTCTCGTGCAGTAGATTGTTATCAAGTGCCACACTTGACGCGAAGTAGAGAAGTGCGCGATCGCGAGCCATTTGTATCGTCCTACTACCGTCTATTCTATACCTTCGCTATATTGTAGGGTGGCTCATATTATCCCCGTGGAACAGGGTGTTATTCATCTATCTCACTGAAGTCAAGTGCTTTGACAATCCATTCAGTAATTGTTGGGCTGGAACATTGGTCACTCCATTCAGTGAAGTCGGCAATGAGCAGCCGTTCGAATGGAATATTTCGCCGATGACGGGTGCGTCTAGAGTTCTGGTTGGCTTCGCAGCAGCGTTGTAGAGAGCTTCTGTAGCCTAAAAATCCGTCGGAAAAAAGGGTGACGCTACTAGCCATGAAGAGTTGAGTTAAGACGCCTGCTCATCTTTCATGAGAACTTATCCAATCCGATCACACATCGGTCCCGACCCTCGCAGGCCACAGACCTCGATTGAAGGTGAGGCATATCACTGGAAATAGTACTGTGTTATTGAGAGAGTCTGTTAGTGGCATGGTGATACCGCGAGTAGCCCACCAGGTATTCGTTGTTTCTTTCATGAGTGTCAGCAACAAACAGCGGCCGCGTAGAACGATGTACACAGTGTACTCCAGACTTCGGGTGAAGTGTTCCACAGAACGGCCCCGTCCAGCCCGAACAGCAGCGTCCTGGTGCCAGCCATCGCCATCTGACGGGTGAGGTAAATGTGTTGGGTGTGTTGACCTTCGACGTAGTAGTATCGACGTTTCAACAGCGCGCGAACTCGGTCCCAAGTACCGCTCGATCGCTGGAAGAAGGGCTCGCGTTCCGTTACGGTAGTATAGCAGGTTACGGTAAGCCCAATATAACCCATCCTATTTCGGTCTTTGGGTGATGTAACTTCAATGAATCGGGATATGTTGGTGCGGAATGAGCTGGTATGTCAGTTGTGAAGCTTTTTTAGGACCACCACTCGACTATCCGTTCTATACCGCGGTTCATCGTGGAGATCTATGAAGGACTGGTCTGTCATGGCCCTGTGTACTCTCTCCTAGCTCTCAGAGTCTTTGCAGACCTGAAGTGAGCAAGAATGCCACAAGTCCCAGCGATAGCTTACTATAACGCAAATGAAGCGGACCGGGCAATGATATACGAGATGGGGAAACAAACATTTCTCGCCGTAACGTGAACCCAGGTTTGAGATGCCTCGAGCTCCACAGTTAAACGTTCGTCATCGGATAGGGCTTGTTTTCGAGCTACGGTTGCTGTTCGCCCATTGGAACTGCCATCACCTATTTTTCCTCGGAGTCGGACAGTCGAGCGGGTTCGCTGCGACACTAGCACATTTTGGAGAAGTGTATTGTTGTATCTTAATGCCAGAGTCTTTCGGAACCACGAAACACGATGTTCGAGAATAGATCCCGAGGAAGATGGCGGGACCAGCATTCGTAAGGGCACCTGTTACTAGAGGGGAGTCAATATGGGTACGAAGTTCATATAAGGTGCCCCATCGTGATCTACCCTACCGAGCAACGGTCTTTGAACGCTGATAGTATCCCGGTGAAATCCAGAGTACTAATCGTAATTACCAGTGATACGTCTTGGCATATGATAGTTCGAAATGAAACAGATCTGCCTTGGAGTGTGGCTTCATTAGCTCGAAGGCTCTCGATGTGAGGCTCATCCAGGGGATTGTTGGAGTGTAGGGACAAACACGAACGGTCACGTCACATTGCACAATCACCGCCTCGGTGTCACGCGGATGTGACGTCCAGACCTGAACGGGAACTGCCACTACTCTTCCACCACTACCACCACCTACAGATTCCGACCGGATATCGATGCCCGCTCGGCTCCGAGCTCCCGACAACTCTCGGATGGTCAATAAGTTTGTAGAAGAATCGACAGAAAAAAACAACCATACACTGGTCAGCTCCTGCTGTGGTCACCCGAAAGGAACGCAGAAGCACGAATTAGTGTTCCAAAAGCACGCGGCCGGGATGTTTGTTAGCCATCGGGGAGAGGTCGTCTTGAATCTCATTTCCTGTCGCGGCCATTCTTATGGACGGTAACTTGCACAGACAGATACCAAGAGAAGTGATTCGGCACTCTTATGCGTCAATCAGTGGTAACTTTCGACGCCACCAGTGGTATGTTTATCGAATCCATCCTGTTCCTCTCATACGCTCACGTTTTTATCACCTATGGGCTGGACGACGAAGGGCGACAGTACTGCGGCAGCTTCTCTGGCTGAATTTCCTGAATGCCAGAGGCTCTGGTACGCCGCATGACGCGTTCTCTCCATTCATTATCTGGGCGATCCCGCCCCTCTCAGCGCCACTTCATACCTGGTGTCTGATCCCCTCGGATTCCCTAGGTTCATATGGATATAACAAAGAGAACTTCAGTCCGAAGGTCACGACCTGAGCGGCTGCAATCATTGTGTTCAAGCACACATTGATTCGGCTTTATCGCCCCATATGTATACACCTGGGACATCCAATTCTTGTATGCCACTACCCAAATGTAGTCGCAAATGTGTTGCTGATACATTACCTTCCGCCTGACTCTCACGCCGTGACATCCCAACTGTAAGTCTTTGCTTCCGGTGCCTTGCAATGCAACACTCAGCTTTGGCTCCGTTCTCGTTACTTATCATTTGCTCCCATCAACCGCGGGCGAATATTGTTGGTCACACCTATCCGTCGATCTTGTAGATGCGGACTCAGAGCCCACGAAAATGGAGGTACTCATGGAACTGTCATTTCCTTAAATAAGGGCTCTGGCAATGGCGTTCTTCCGTCCACTATCTGCCCAGGTATGCACTACTCAATTCCTCTCTCCTCGATCGCGGTGGTCGCCTTGCTCGTCGCTCGCCAGATCTATTCAGCCCGCCGTCGCCAGAATCCACTTCCTCCTGGTCCGAAGGGACTCCCTATCTTGGGCAATATACGCGACATTGCCAACTGCAAAGACCACCTTTGGATCACTTATTGCCAATGGGCACAACGCTTCGGAAATGTGTTCCATCTCAACATCTTCGGTACTCACACTATCGTCCTTAATTCACATGAAGCGATCACAGAGGTCCTCGAGAAGAGGTCCCAAAATTACTCGGATCGACCAGGCATGTCATTTCTTTACTTTTAACACTACCTCAAGGTCAACTTATATGCGTTTTTCAGACATGCCTATGCTTTGCGGCCTCGTTGGGTACGTTCGTTCTTCGTCCTGTTGTGTGCCTTCAACTAATCCGTCGATTGATCAGAGGGGATTGGTTGATTGCTTGTGAGGACTTCAGATCGCTTGAGCTCGTTTGGATACTGATTGGGCGGTGCAGTCATGAGGTACTCCGATTCATGGAGGTGCGGGCTTTCACTATTCCCTGACGTGCGAACTTTGCCTGACTTGGAAACCTGATAACTCAGGCTGCATCGCAAGACGTTCCATCAATCGTTCCAGAGCTCGGACCTGCCACGGTATTACGACATACAACGAGACGCGGCGACTGACCTTGTAGGGAAGCTTACAGCAACTCCGGAGGCTTTCTATGATCATATCAACTAGTGAGTCAGCGGGTGTTAAATATGGGCTTGCTCGCTCATAATAGACACAGTTTCGCGGGGTCAATCGTTTTGAAAATTATCTATGGGTATAAGCTGAAGACCGAGAATGACCCTTACCTGGAGATCATGTACAGGGCAGTGGAAGGCATAGTTCCTGCAATGAATCATGGAACATTCTGGGTGGATTATCTCCCCATCTTGAAACATGTCCCCGGTAGGTCTTGTCTGCTTTTCTCGGTCAAATTGCGTTGCTCACATCTCTCTAGCATGGTTCCCTGGAGCCTCCTTCAAGAGGAATGCCCGCGTATGGCTCGCGAATAATAAGGAACTAAAAGATAAGCCATGGGAATGGGTGAAACAAGGAGAAGTACGTCTGCTGTGCCATCAGCGTGTATCCTAGCTCATGCTATCGGCTAGGCTGCTGGGATAGCCGATTCTTCGTTCTGCACTCAGACTGCAGAACGTTTGGGGATCACCTTAGGAGAAGGGTCCGAGATGGAAGAAATGCTCAAGAACTGCGCTTTCTCAGCGTATGCAGGTAACGCCATTGTCCGTACCCCCGCAATCCCCACTGACACCCGGTAACTCGTCCTGACAGCGGGCGCAGAGACGGTGAGACGATCCTTCTGACCAGTCGGACCTGGGGCCCTTGATACTCACGATCCTTTTGATCAGACTGTATCAGCGCTTCTAACGTTTATCCTCGTGATGACCCTCCATCCGGAAGTCCAAGTCCGCGCACAGAAGGAAATCGAAAGCGTGGTGGGTCCTGGGGGCCTTCCTGACATCAACGATAGGAGCAGCCTACCTTATATCAATGCCGTTATCGCTGAGGTGCTGAGATGGCATCCGGTATTACCTCTGTGTGAGTGACCAGGTCAATCTCCTCTTCTCCTGTTCATAACGTTCGCCCCAAGCTCTCCCTCACCGGGCCGTTAAAGACGATGTTTATGCGGGCTACTACATTCCTGCAGGTGCGTGAAGAATCGCTCTGATCTTGATCGTCCTGATCGGAGCACTCGAAGGTTCAACTGTCATCGGCAACGTCTGGTACGCGTTTTCACGCTAATAACTAAAATCGATTCTTATTCGCTTCTGAACAGGGCTATAACGCGCGATGAGACTCTGTATGGTCCCCGCGTCGAGGATTTCAACCCGGACAGGTTCATGAAAACTGATGGGAACAACCCACCTCATCCCGAGCAGTTCGTGTTCGGGTTTGGTCGAAGGTAATTGACACCCCTCAATCACAGCCTCTTTCTCTTCCTCAACCGCTGACCGGGGTCACCCAATATCTGATATCTATAGGGTATGCCCTGGACAGACCTTCGCGATGAACTCTTTATACCTCGCGGTCTCGAATGTCCTCGCCAGCTACACTATCGCCAAACCACTCGATGAGAATGGCAAAGAGTTCGACCCGAAGATCGATTACACCCCTAATCCGACCAGGTTGGTTGTTTTTCTTTGCTATTGACTTGTGACTCACGCCCGCGATTTCAGTATCCCGGAACCATTCAAATGTAGATTTGTCCCCAGGACCCCCATTGCGCACACTAGAAGAGTCTAATTATGAAAGGACGCAAACCATTCCCTCGTACGACGATCTGCGGCTAGCCTACCCGTGCTATTCGAGTGTACGAATCTAGAGTTTTTACCTTTGGTGTAGTTGTAATTAATGTTTTGAAGTGTAGATGATTACCTGTCTCCTGTCCCTTCAAGGTCCGATGTCTTCGTTAGCATACCAGGCGTACCGGAGGTCGATCAATATGTAACCGTGTGCCAAGACATCAACGAGCAAACGAATGAGCCTGAACGAGCTCAAGATCGGGACTTGGAGGAGTCTAGCCCCCTCTCATCTTCAATACGCCCAAACTTATATGAACATTGCTCTGTCCCTCAATTCCCCGACCCTCCTCGAACCCTTCCCCCAAAATGACGATGGTGGGCGAGAACTTCCCGCTCGCCCTGTACCATAATTCCATTATTGGCACAGTATGTAGATACACTAAATGAGCGCCGTTGTAAACGAGAGGCTATGTAAATGAGTCCTATATGTATGTAGATGTATGTACCACAGTCCAGCAGAGAAAGCAATGCGAAAACAAGCGTCGTAAGGATATCATATGTATGTAGAGTCCCATTCCAGAGAACCAGAGAGAAGAACCGACCCGAAACCCAATGCAAGTCCCCCGTTCGCGTGGTCTACGCTGTCTTCAACGTCTGCGTAAAGTGTATCGTTAATCAAAGGGTACGGAGAAGAACGTTTTGGGAAGGGGAAGGGAAACCCACCTTGACGGCTTGCTTCGTCTGCATTCGTTTCTGGATAAACCGGAGGACCCTCTTGATGTCTGGCATCAAGAACGTCGGGATAACGACCGCCATGACCGGGATGGCGATTTTCCAGAACCTGTTTGAATGGGTCAGTCAACTCGACGCTTTGAACGAGCGTGCGTAGGAGGAAAACACACAGTAGATCCGAGTTTTGATTAACGGACCACATAGGTTCGAAGTTCATACCCTACAGCATTCTCTGTCAATCGCGCGGAGAAGTAGGAGATCGAATTGGCGTACGAAGTAACCAGTCAGCAATGTCAATGGAAGGAAGACGATTGTCGCCAGTGTGAGTCGGCGCCTGCATCGCGAAGAGCAGTGTCAGTCAAATGGTATCGAGCGACCTAGGCGAGATGAAAAAGACGCACATGACTTCGTTCATCTCGTACGAGGTCATCTAGATGGGGAGCTATCAGAACCCAGACCAAAGCCGGACGGTAAGGGCGTACATTGAAGGTGTAGTTGATCAGGTTCTCGCTAATGGCAGCGAACATGTCCAAACTGCTAAGAACGTACTCCATGTGATCATATACGTCGGCCTTTCGTAGGGCGTGTGAGTGGCCAGACTTGGAGTACGCGAGGAAGAAAGTGCGTGTCTTACGAGGTATATCTTGCTCTTATGACTCATATATCCCTCGACCTTGGCCTCTCCTTGCCTTGAGGGATCGACCAAGGCCGCACAGCGGTCCAAGTCGTACCTCCTTAAGCCATAGACGAGAACTTTGATGGGTTCCAACGTTCGTTTCAGAAGAATGAGATCCTCCGAGAATATGTGCACTATAGAAGTGCGTGTAAGCAGAGACCTCGAGAGAAGGACACGGACTACGCACAATTTCGAACCGTTGAAACATCGGGCCTCAACAGAATCCGACTTTCGAAGCCCTTGATTTTGGCCTCGAATTCTTCAATAACAACGACAGCTTTATCAACGACTACGAAGAATTGTTAAGGCACCGTAACATGTGTACTCTGATGTAGTACTCACTGAGATCCAGCAGACTTTGCACCAGTAAAGACGGATCGGAAGATGTTCGCAGGCCAGTATCCCGTTGTTGTAGACGTTGCAGGATGGGCTGCGTCATAGCCAGATCTGGATAGCGATGCATGGTGATCACCGTGCCTAAAAACAGGACAGGTAAGAATAGGATGGGTGGTGAAAAAATTTACACGTACCGTCGCGGTACAGAAAGATGAAGAAGGGGGTCTGCCTAACGTTAACCTTCTCTCCCTGGGATGAAGGTGAGCTATCACTCGAGAAAGGGATGAAAATGATCCTGACCTTCTTGAGAGCTTGGACCTTGACTTCAGCTTCCCGTACTCTTTTTCGTCGAGTATCAGTACGCGTGGGGATGAAACTGAACAAGCCCCCTCTTCCGCTTTCTACATCGCGAGCCATCATTTTGTTCCTCTTATTCCTCATGTTTGTCGTCGACGTGCGTGAAGCGGGAGCTGAACCATAGTAGAGGGTTTTGTCCTCGTCCATGAAATCCATTTTCATCTTGTCTTCCTCAGTCAGAGGCTCTGGCGAACTTGAACGAGGGATGTCGATGTCGTCCACTAGCGTTGATCCGGCTACGGCAGCAGTACCACACCTCATCTGCCGCTCCTCCTCATCCTCGTCGTCATGACCAAGTTCATGGCATAGGACCCGTAGGAAGAGATGCTTGGGATAGTAGTCGGCTTTGGACCGGGTGTTAGCGCGTGCGTGAAACACATCTTCGAGGGCAAGGGGGTGTATGTCTAGGCGTGGTAAAAAGAACAATTCAGTAAAATTCACTTGTAAAACAACAAAAGCTGAATGACGCACTGTACTTCAATGATACAGCTTTCATGACATCCCAACTCAGCCCTCCAATATTGATCCACCTCACTTTTGCCCATGGCTCTCTTTTGCTCGCCCTTTGATCTGCCATGAGGTTGACGAATTCTTTGTTCGTCATACGTCCATATGAATACTTGAGGCTCGAATAATCCACGACTTGAATAACACAATCCGCTCTAACTTTCCCAAACTGCGCATCGGCGGATGCACGACGTGGATCAACTCCTGGTTCCCCGCCAACCCCACCTGAGACCATCATAGAGGTACTGCGATGCATGGCCATTACCTTGCGTGCAGCCGAGCGAAAGCGATCTATGGGGCGTTGGGTGGGTCGAACAGGGGAAACTGGTACCACCCTCGATGATCCAGCCTGTGATGGTCGACCTGGATTGCTCTGAGTTCGTTCGAGTGCAGCCGCTAGCTGAACTGGTGAAGGAATTCGTTGGCGACCACTGTAGGTAGGAGAAACGGCGGCTGGAGCATCATTGTCTTCAGCGTCGCTGAGGTCCGGCGTCAGCGACACACCGTCAGAATCACTGAAACTGTTTTCTCGCGGCATTGTTGGTCGCGATGATGGTGGTATGAAGCAAGGTTCTGTGGTTCAGGGAGGAGCTAAGTAGGTAGATAAAACATAGCGCCCATGCGCCAGCGGTCGGTCAGGGACACATCATACATGCTGCACCCTGGGACTCCCACGGTACAGTATTTTTATCCCGCTAATTTAGTTCTGTTGGAAACGTTCGCTACCAACAACGGATGTCGGGTAATTTTCTATGAACACTCTCCTGGCAAGCTGATACCTATAACCGCTCGAGTTCGTGAAATCGTGAAGATACAGTGACCAAAGGGTCGCGGCAATCGCGTGCGTAGAACTAGAAGGCAATGCCCACTGGAAATGGCCCCCGAGTTGTAGACAGGGTGCTTGTCTGGCCCGTCAATCATTCGCTGTTTCAATGACCGGGAATGTGCCTTGCTATGATTCTAATCAGTTCAATTGTATGTTTTGTTACTAGGATCGACCGAGACCCCCATATATACATACCGCCGCCAGGTCCTCCGAGTACAAGTCAGGATGACAAGGGTCCTACAACGTTTTTGACTCTGCAGTCTTCACAGTAGACGACGAAGCTGACCCTTCCTGTAAACACGTCCTTCAACGATACGTTTGTAATCGGATAGCCTTAGGGTAGTCTTCCCTAGGCTGACTCTGACTAACCTGCGAGCCTTAGGGTATTTTTGGGGCTATGCGGGAAAGACTTGATTGGGTGGGGCATGCCACTATCAATTATTGCATAAGGTAACTTGATGGATTCCATAGCCACGAATTCGAGATGGATTTCTTCCAGATACCGCTAGCATCGTGCGGAGAACCAGAGGCTGAGTCGGATTGCCAAGGATGTCTCCTGCGACGCGGGGATTGTAGCCAGGTAGGATGGACAAATTGAAGAGTGCCCTGAAGAGTGGCAAGTCGAGGACAAATTCGACCTTGAATCTAAGAAGTACCGTTTCATACAGAATGTGCTGTCAACACTGTTGAAGGCGAACTTCAATGGCAAGTCGAGAAACGTTTCGTACGCAGTGTGGGAACAGGCGGTAGGCGGGTAAGCCGGCCCGCTCGACTCAACTGTAACTTTTGAGTTCAACCAACTCTTACCCCAACCACCATGCCCTCGATGCTCTCAGCTGTGTCCTTCCTGGTCTCGTTGGCCATATCAACCCTTGCGGACACAGAAAATGTCAACTCTGACGTGTCCTCCTCGAAAGGTGTAGAAGTCGCACTGGGAATTGATTGGTGAGTTCGCTTCGCTTCTCGTTTCTGACTACTAATGCCGATTCTGAAGGCCTGTATTGTATAACAGAGATCATGAACAGACACTTCGAGTCCATTCAACTGCTCACAAACAAAGCCGGGTATCTGAAGGTGGACCCTGCATGCTCTCAGAAGGCTTGGTTCCGTGCCAAAATGAAGTGTGGTTCAAGCTAGCCCTGGATGAAGGTGAATGGTAATCGTTCTCCAAGTGTGTTCTACGTGTTTCATGGCCTGCGAATGTGAGTCGTTACCTAGTATGAAACAACGCAACTCATTTTTGACCGTGACCATGACTATAACCAGTTTTTAACTGATCTCTCCATCGAGGTCCTCTCGCCTGAAGCACTCGCGTCACATTTCCACTGGCAACCGTCCGAATCGAATTCAACCGTGAGCAACGTGCCGACGCGTGTCAAATGCGCCAAGATCAGTTCTACATACTGGTGTGATTGTCACCGCGATGTCCCATATACAACCGAAACTTCGTTGTCACTCTAGAGGGTCTCTACTTTGGGGTTCTTCCAAAATCCGTGGTACCCATCGTTCTCTCCCTCGCAGTCATACAATTGGGACTGTACTTCGTTGTGCTGAAGGTAGTGGCGTGTAAATAGCAGCTCAGGAAGCCAGGCTAGAGCCGACAGAGATGAAGAAGAAGAGGGAACGATCGATCTTGGGACGTTTTGAGTTCTTCTAGTCATGCACTCAAGACCGGACGCCTCACCAAAGCTTTATTCGCGGTCCCGACCATTCCTTCGTACACGCACAAATAGCGTTTCAACCCGAGTTTCCAGCCGCGGTTTACTGGCCATCATATGAACGGCCTTCCCCGTCGCAATGAAGTGCACCTTTGTTTTGGCGGTGCAAGTACACAACAGCTCCGCCGGAGATGGATGGATTACGCAGAGCAAAGCATCATGGGGGTTGCATAGGTACGAGCAATTGTCTGTTGTACAATTTAGGAAAGATATGTCTGAATGATCTCCTTCGCCGTTCCGTCGACTGCCCCAAACACGTCCAGGATCTCTGCCCACAACTTCTTTTCCAATTTCTGCCCCTCGTCGCTCAGAATGAGATCGCTACACTCTGACACACGACTGAACGAGAGGTAGCTTCCTCGCACCTCTGCCTCCCGGTCTCTGTGTCCAATGGCAGCGAAAAGAAGTTGTCGACTTCCTTCCTCGGTGGTGAACGCGAGTTTCGCTCTCTGGTCCCGTACGTGCTTGGCCAGATCACCTTCCATATGTCGGTCGAGCTCGCTGTAGCAGAATCCGGGGTTGACAGAGCAGGCGGTCACATTTGGAAGACGTTGTTGAAGGGCGCGGATGAACATGACACCAAGGGCTGAGGTTC